>CM033828.1:565392-586770 GCA_019677325.2 Pleurotus cornucopiae | reverse complement strand
ATCAACCACGGCATATATCTATTTCCCCTATCCCTTTTCGTCTTAAGCGCCTATCGTATAAGGCAATCACATCCTTATCCTATACCTCAGCTTCGAACCATATACTGGTACGACTGAGGTATGTAATCCCATGCTACGCCCGGTGATAATCTAGCGAATACTCACATGTATCATTGTAGAACTAACGTTATCTCGTTCGTTCTACAGGTATATATATTTCTTATAATATATTGAGCTTCGAACCATATACTGGTACGACTGAGAACTAACGTTATCTCGTTCGTTCTACAGGTTATGGGCCCTGCCTGAACGCATCTGGACAATACGAAGATATACTCGTACATCCCCTGCAAACAGGCTGTCTTGTCAAAGCTCAATATACAGTGAAGATTATCACCCCTATCATCCAATTTTCACTCTACCTACCGACTGAGAACCACAGAAGTTCGATACGATGTCGGGTGTCATTAACACCATATGGGAACTACCCACAGACGAGAAGTTTGATGGGATTCGGCCTTTCGCGCCGTTCAAGGTCAAACTCGAGGCCGTAGCGGGGCAATGGGGACTCAAAGGATATCTCAGCGGTGCGATAGTCAAACCACAAGCGGTTATATTGACGACTACTCCGGAAGGACTTATCGAACCGACTGCCATACCCATACCATCGACTCCTCCACTTGCGACACTCTCCTATTCCATGCGACCGTCTCTCGAAGAATGGGAGTACCGCGACGAGAAAGTCAAGTCGACGATATCGATGAACGTCGAGGATCTGCGTTCGATGGTCGACGATGTCTCCGAGAAGTCAGCGGCTGAGATATGGAAGCAGCTCTCYGACACTTACATTCGCCGTGACGAAATGCGAAAAAACTTTGCAGATTTGGCATTCAAAGGGATGAGATTYGTCGCAAATGGGAGTCAGACGCTGGCTGAGTTCTTCAAGGACCTTAAAGTTAAAAGAAAGGAAGCCATGGATTTCGGGAATAGTTATTCAGACGAGGATTTCCGTGCAGCAATCGTTAACGCCTTACCGGGTTTAGAATTCGACATGATGCTTCAAGCGTTCTCGAGCATCAGAATTCCTGCCGACCTCATCCAGCAAATCGAACTCTATTATTCGCGTGTTGAGGGGAGAGCGACCACCGTAGCTGCCAAACCTCAACAACTTCTCCAAGCTGACGCAAGCGCGAACACGATCCAGGCTCTTCAAGCTAGGATTGCGCAGCTTGAAGCTGGAGGGAAGAAGAAAAAGGACGATAGAACTTGCACGAACTGCAAGAAGAAAGGGCATGTTGCCGAAGACTGTTTCAGACCTGGTGGAGGGAAGGCTGGACAATGGCCCGACTGGTGGCAAGGGAAGCGCGACAAGGGCAGTGATGGAGGCGGCGCATCATCCAGTTTGGCTGTGTCATCGCTTTCGCAACACTACGCACTTACAGCGTGTTCGTTTGTCACTTCATGTGAATCGTTCAAAGATGAACTGGGAGGATCGGCGCCAAATGAAGGACTGGACCTAGATGTAAACCCACTGGATGTCCCTGCAGCCTCCAACGACCCTAGGTTGGATGTAGAATGCTCAAAATGGTCAGAAGACAGTTTCGAGGACTTATGGGCTGGAGTAACACCCAGGTGGAAAGACGTACCTTGCGCAGAAAGAATCAAGATCTTGAACACGACTATCGGGATGATTGAGGCGAAAGACTTCGTGTTGACGGTCCTCGATTCAGGGGCGACAAATCACTTCATCACGAACCAGGATTCCTTCGAAACGTATGAATCGATTCCGCCAACTGAGGGTAACGGGTCGAAGAAAGGGTCAAAGTTCACAATTATTGGCAAGGGTCGAGCAACAAAGACGTTCATTGTGAACGGTGAGGAACAAACAATTACGTTCCAAGCCCTGCATACGCCAGACGTCGCGTCAGATCTCATCTCAGTATCAGAGCTAGATGGGAAGGGACTCACTGTTGTGTTTTCCAAAGGATTGGGGCGTGTCTACGACAAAGACGACAAGCTCATCTTGACAGCGACGAAACGAAATGGCTTGTATGTCTTTGATACAAAGCCCGTTCCTACAGCGAATGCGGCCCGTTCTTTGAACAAACCGGTAGACATGGATGCATGGCATCGTCGATACGGACATGCGGGGATCGAGCGCATCAAAGCCTCGTTTTCGAAGAATCTGGTGGATGGTGGAAAGGTCGAAGGGAAAGAGGAAGGACGCAAATGCGTACCCTGTGTGCACGGCAACGGTATCCGACGCCCATTCGACGCTGATGTCACGCCAACTACCGAAAGACTAGCCCGCGTACATACAGACCTTTGTGGGCCGATGCGTGTCCAAGGTCGAGGTGGCTTTGTGTATTCAATGCCTATTGTCGACGATGGCACATCATTCACGAAGCAGTATTACCTCAAGGATAAATCTGCGACTACCACCTTGAAGGCCATGGAGGGATACAGGCTTGAGGCAGAGCGCCAGACRGGGTGTAAACTGAAGATCGTTCGAGTGGACGGCGGAGGAGAATTYGACAACACGCTTTGGCACGAGTGGGGAAGCAAGCATGGGATCCTTATCGAAATTATCCCAGCCCATTCTTCTGCAGCCAATGGGGTAGCAGAGCGCCGGCATAGGTCAATCTACTCACGCGTGAGAACGGTCCTCTTTGATTCAAAGCTACCACCTTCCCTATGGTGCTGGGCGGCCAGCTACATTGTCTATACCGACAATCTCCTACCTTCTTCACGCCACCCAGGAACGATCCCAGCAGAAGCATTCCACGCGAAACGTCAAAGCGTTAGCCACCTGCGCCCCTTCGGATGTCGAGCCTTCGCCAAAATCGTTGATGGAAAGCCAGGAAAATTGGACGACCAAGTCTTCGAGGGCAGAATGGTTGGATACGACGAGAGGGGAGTATACTGGTTGTACCTACCAGATGGGCGGATCGTACGCAGCAGAGACGTAGTATTCGACGAGACACCACTTACCACTCCGTCCCTGCAAACAGGGAGTGAAGACGAGGTCGAGTTACCTCCGCTCCCTGACATTGATCGAGCAGAAACGAATGCGCCAGCGGTTCCTGACCATGAAACTGGACATTTAGATCCTCCAGAACCCCCGGCACCGGCACCTCCAATTGTTCCACAAYGACGAGCTCGTAAACCGCCGGTTCAACCAGAAGGTCCTCCTAGGCGATCACCTCGTCACTTACCTGCAGCTGTTGTTGTCCCATCCAAAACGGCGAAAGAGAGCGCTGAATATCTAGAGCGGGAAAAGGCAGCAGAGGACCTAGGAGACCCATGGACTGGAGACATGACAGCGGAGGAATACGACGCTCAGGCGAATCTCACCGAGGCAGACATGAATCCGTTCAAATTCCTTCCGGAGACGGTGAACTACATGGACGCCTCGGATAATGTCGCACTCGCTGCCGTAGGATTCCCCACCGTCCCTACGTCCTACGCTGAGGCAATGAAAGATCCCGAGCGTTGGAGACCCGCTATGGACGAAGAAATGCGCCGGATGGACGCCTACGACGTCTTCGGACCTGCATGCGACCCTCCACAGGATGCAACTGTCCTTGGTGTGATGTGGGTGTATGCACACAAGTTCAACGGCCTAGGCGAGATCGTCGGGGAGAAGGCACGTTTGGTGGTTCAGGGACAGCACCAGGTCGAGGGGAGGGACTTCTACAAGAAGTACGCAGGCGTCATGCGGCTAGAATCATTACGAATGCTGCTCGCCATCTGGGTTACCCTTGATTTCTTCATCTGGCAGATCGATTTCAAGTCGGCGTACCTCAACGCCAAAATGAAAGAAGAACTGTATGTACGACTACCTAGAGGATTTCAAGGTGTCAACTCGCCGCTGCTGGTCTTACCTCTACAACGATCACTTTACGGTGCCRTCCAATCTGGTAACAATTGGTGGGAGGAACTCGACTCAACGTACAAGGATCTTGGGTACTCCCGGTCAGAAGCGGACCAATGTGTACGAGTGCGCAAGATGGATACCGGCGAGACTCATACAGGTACCTACACAGACGATACGGCGGGTGGATCATCATCTCTCGAGGAGGCTGAACGTGCTAAAAAGGAGCTTGGAGAGAAGTATGCGATAAAGGTGACAGATGAAGTTGAATTCTCACTCGGCATGAGACTCGAACACAACAGGGAGAAAGGAACGGCAACACTATCCATGCGAGGATACCTCGAACGATTGCTCGAACGTCACGGATTTACCAATATCAAACCAAAGTCTACGCCATTCGCTCTTGGGACTCTGTTATCTAAAGAAGGTTCACCATCGACAGATGCRCAGCGTCGTTTCATGGCAGACAAACCATATGATGTAATTGTTGGAGGATTACAGTTTGCAGTGGGGGCGATGCGTCCCGACCTTGCGTTTTCAGTCAACGTACTCAGCCGATATTCACGGGATCCAGGGCCGTCGCACTGGAAAGCGCTGCTCCATGTACTCGGCTATGTGAAGGRAACACTCGATGTCGGGATCACCTACAGTCGTGATGTCGAAGATGGACTAATCCCTGTAACTTACGTCGACACCGATCTTGGGAAATGCGCAGACTCGGGACGGTCAACAATGGGGATCCTTACAAAGATGGCAGGCGCTCCGACCTTCTGGATGTCGAAGYGACAGGATGCCGTATCACTCTCGACCGTCGAGGCTGAGTATATAACGCTCACTCGAGGCACCCAACAAGCAATATGGACGTTTGGGTTCTTGTCCGAATTGGGCTACGCACAGAGCTTGCCCATGCGGGTGCTAAACGACAACCAAGGTGCACTGAGCATCAGCGAAAATCCCCAATTCCACGCACGTTCCAAGCACATCAGACTAAGGTATCACTGGATCCGCGAGTTGGTGAACCCAGGTGCGAGGGGAGTCAAGCAACTATCAGTGGAATATGTTGCGGGTACCGACAACCCAGCCGACATTCTTACGAAGAGCCTACCTCGAGTCACGCATGATAAGCAGCTCAAACTTATGGGGCTCAGCCGTGGAGTAGCCTGATCCAGGGGAGTGTTGAGAGTGGGGATCAATCAACCACGGCATATATCTATTTCCCCTATCCCTTTTCGTCTTAAGCGCCTATCGTATAAGGCAATCACATCCTTATCCTATACCTCAGCTTCGAACCATATACTGGTACGACTGAGGTATGTAATCCCATGCTACGCCCGGTGATAATCTAGCGAATACTCACATGTATCATTGTAGAACTAACGTTATCTCGTTCGTTCTACAGGTATATATATTTCTTATAATATATTGAGCTTCGAACCATATACTGGTACGACTGAGAACTAACGTTATCTCGTTCGTTCTACANTCGTTCTACAGGTATATATATTTCTTATAATATATTGAGCTTCGAACCATATACTGGTACGACTGAGAACTAACGTTATCTCGTTCGTTCTACAGTAGAGTCCAGTACCCTGTGGCAGACGGCGACGTAGAATGATGTCGCGAGGATCGGCTTCTGAACCATCCCCAGGGAGAACCATGGCGACCTCATCCACAGTCGGAAGGTTATACCGGCGCGGATGGTCCCCCGGAGGTGGATTTTGTGCTCGGAGTCGGACCTCGACGTCGGACACGGCAGTGCCGTTTTGCTCATGCTCACGAATGATCTCGAATGCGTGCTTGAATACGGCGGCGTAGCGGTGTGTAAGCGAGAGCATGTTCTGCAAGCCTTCCATAGTATCGCGGCGGAGAGTATTGTTACGGAGCATCCGCTGTTGAAGTGCGGCCTGCGGGTCATATACATAGAGCTGGGAGTACGAAGGTGCCCTTCCTTCGCCAGCCTCGAGTGCGCCGGAGCGGTGGTATAACTGGCCCTGGATCCGGAAAACCCAGGTAGAACCCCCCATGTACCTGTTTGCGCGATGGTTGATGCTATCGTCTTCGCGGACGCCGAGGGAGGTGAACGCAAGAGCCATGTTGTACGCCCGGATATTATGCCGAAATTCTTGCGCCTGTGCATCGTTTGCCTCCAAGAGTCCCTGCAGTATTGGCGGCGGCGGTGGAAGAGCCGCTAAACAGACTTTGCCATGATCACAGCACATTCCGAACTCGGGAGCGGCAGTTCGGCGACTGCGATTAACGCGCTCATCAGCCCAGTGGAGGGCTCCGCAATGTGGGCAAGGTACATTCATTCTTCCTAAGTCATGTCTACTCTCAGGCTCTCGATAAGGCCGGCGCGCAGCCATGAATAAACCGGCCACCGCTGCCGTGATACCCCGCCCCAGTGTGCTGCCTCCACCGACTACAGCAGATAAACATGTTAAGGCTCGTTGCTATAGCTTACATAGCGGGATTGAACTCACCCTGTTGTGATCTTGGGCGAGTTTGCGTGGGGGGCGGTGTCAAAATCCCATTCATGGCCGCTGCACGGGGGCAGGTTAGCGTTGCAAATAGACCGAAATATCACGCAGAAACGTACAGTGTACAGAGGAGCTAGGCCGTCTGCCGGGGGTCATTGATGCCTCGCGCGCGTTAACGCGAACGCGAAGCTGATTATCATCCAGCTCGTTTTCTAGGTTCGTTTCGCGAGCCTCTCTCTGGGCGCGCTCCCTGGCGCGACGCTCACGCTGAGCGCGGGAGCGACGGTCTTCGGATGGCGTGCCGCTGTCGAGAGTGCGTGTCTCTTGAGATGGTGCAGGTGTCGCGAAGGCAAACATTAGGGGACGCATGTTTTCATTTGCTGCCAGGGCCTCTCTTTGCGCACGCTCCCTCGCACGGCGTTCACGTTGCGCTAGAGCTCGCCGACTTGGACAATCAGCAGAGGGTTCATTGGACCTGGTGCCTGGCGCGGAGGAAGAGCCTGAAGGGGAGTGAAAGGGGATGGCAGCGCCAGTGTAGCGTGGGTTCGGAGTTGCACTTGGTGTCGCAAGGTCAAAGTCAGGACGGGTTGTCTGTAAGCATAGTTCAGTCGTAGACAGGAGAAACAGGAAGCCACAAGAGCGTACATTTTGAATTGGCCGCAAGGGCGTCGAGGGTCCCGCCGCGCGAGGACGACCAACGGCTGCATGGGCATGGGCAGGAGACGGCGGTGTGTTCTCATCAGAGTGGCGAGTACGTCGCCTACGAGGACTCGTCAGGAGGTTTTCGGCGAGACTACGCTCACGAGAGCGTTGCCGATCCTGTCGCAAAGGGTCATCGTCCGAATGGTTGAATGCCTGAATAGGCGGATGGGCTGCTGGAGCGCGATTAGAAGAGTTGGTAGGAAGTGGCCTGGAGACAAAGGTCAGTGGATTCATATAGACCCATGGCTGAAGCCGATTTCGATGCAAGAAGGCTCACAAGATGTTGTTTCTCATGCAAATCTCTTGCAGAAGGCGCGATACGCGCTGAAGCCGCGGAGCGCGCCTGGAGTGGACGCCGGAGGTCCCGCTCCCTGGAAATTTCCAGAAATTCAACGCGCTCGAAACACATGAATGCGGCGGGGGTCGACGCGTCAAACGGAGGATGGGTCGATGCAGCAGCCAATCAGAATGTTTCTTTGTCTCCTTCCTAATGTGGACTCGTTTGTCCCCGTGGGAGAAAATGCATTTTGCTTTTAATATTGATATACCCCAAAAAGGAATTGGTTCCAACGGTGTGACGAGACGACAAGGGCTAGAGATACTCACAGCCACAAAGCTTTTCCGATGAACCCTTTCCCAAATTGCGTCGCCCGCAAAGTGTTATCCATGAAGAAGTCGATTCGGACGTCTGCTCCGTTAGACTCTGGCTTAAGGACAGCTTTGAGAGAGTGGAATGATAGATCGGCCGGCCAAGCAACGAGGTCTGAGCGGACAACGGAGGAAGTGTTGAAGGTATTAAACCAGTTGTCGTTAGTACCTTTCCATTCACCGATGTCTGCTTCGGGGGGCCAGCTGTTCACGGCCTGAGCAATGGCAGATTATTTGAGTTATACGGTAATAACTGATTGCATGCACTCACGGTCACCGTACAGGCAATTCATCAAGGTGTTAGCTTTGATTGGGGAAACAACAATTGGCGGGACTCATCAAAACGCAGGCCACGTTCCTCTCGCGGTGGGGGCACTGAACTCGCCGGAGATAGTATACCCTGCAGTAGTAGTAACCGTAATTTGAGACTTAGCATGAATGGCTCCGCTGATTGATTGAGTATTCAGTGGTCCTTCCTTAAGGGACAGAGACAAGGAGATCACCTGGCGTAATGTATAGCGGGATGGGGATCTGCCGAGCTAGTTGGAGGCGATGCGTTAAAAGTTGGCGTCGCGATAAGGCTCAGTGTGTTCGAAGCAACGTTGATATGACTGTGGTCGGTCGAACTTCCTCTCATCCGGGCGCCTTCATTATTAACCAGACATTAAGGCACATAGTGGGCAACGTCAATATATTACTCACTGCCATTATGGTCGGATCCCCAGGGATAGAGGTAGTTCCAAAAGGATTCGAAGGTGGAAACGGACGAAAACGAGTTGGAAGGGATGACAGTGGTGTCCGCTGCGACGAAGGCGGGGAAGATATGTAATCCTAGAGCGACTGCAAGTACGAGGGACTTTACAAGGCTGCGAGTGAAATGAGTCGTTATTTGTAGTGGGGAATCGAGGGGCTCACATATGCATGGTAGCGCACTAGAAGACTCGACACTAGTATGTCAATTTATACTGTGAAACGGGTAACATGGCACAATTATCTGCTCCCTGATTCGATGAAATCCGCGGCGAAACAAACTACGCCATCCGGGAAGCAAAAGGCCACGGTACCGAAAATGATTGGATGATGGGCCGTCCGAAGCGCAGAAGGACACCTAGTGACCACAAGCCAACATGAAATTCATGTCTTGTGGTGGAGACGACGTAGAGAAGAACGATCCGGACGTATGATGGGTGATCCGTTGCGGCCCGTCGTGCCTACAGCCCAAAATGTCTCGCAGAGAACAGCTAGGGGTTCATTGTACGGCATTTCCTATGCTGGTTTTGCGAGGCGGGTGTCCTATCTGAGACAGATGAGACTGGAAACAACAGGAAATCTACACAACACCACGACTAGGTCTTAGGCACTTGCTAAACCACTGCTTGGTTGTGGTTTACATACTCGCGATGCCCTACTGCTGCTTGTGCGTGAAATATTGAGCCCTATATTCTGCGACGCCAGTTCACGGACTGAAGTAGGCTCGTAAAGAATCGCTCTATTCGAGATTATGATAAGTCGAGCAATCTGTGAATAGAGGACTGAAGTCAAACTGAGATACAGTTCGGAAGAGCAAGTTGAAGTTTAGACGCCTTGCTCACGGATATAGAATCTATTTCTCACGGTCACCAACATCTATGAAGTGACAACGAATTCATTGGATTTCACGTCTGATCCATCGCATTATGTTCCATATTTCATGAATTCCGAATCTCGAGGTCCCCAGCCACTTCTCATCTCACGAGCCAACGAACACGGACGCAAAATGTCTTTTACGACGACGAGGATGTCGATAAGCAGCATCGCGCTGAAGCAGGGCGAATCTGTGGACGACAATGGCAGAGCCATCATCCCCCCGGACATGCTTTCATCGCCCTCGAACGGCGACTTTGCCATAGCGCCGTGGTTGCAGACGAATGACGAACCGGTGCGTGCCTCCGTGTACTGTGCCTGAAAGGGGGAGGGGACGAAGCCGCGCCGCGACATACTCACTGCTCTTTCGATAGCCAACGCCTCCCCCAAAGACTCCCCGGAGCATGGGATTCGCCCCCAAACCCTCGTTCTCCTCCTTCAACTCGCTCAGACAAGCCAGCGTCACCTCCCTGCTTCCCCAAAGACACCGTTTCAGCGAGTCCAACAGTATAGGTGAACTGACATATCCCCCGGACTACGCCTCGACGCAGAGCCTGCTCATCCCCCCCGAAGCAACGCGCAAGTCGAAGCCGTCTGTGTTCTCCAACTTTCTCAAGAAGAGCAAGAGCAAGAGCCGGCTACGCTCGAGCTCGTCCGAAGACCCTCTGGCATCGACGCTCCCCCCGCCGCTGCCTGAATATGTTGCGTTCCACCCGGTTCCGATACCACCGAGCCCGACGTATTCGATACAATCACGACCGCAGACACCGAAGAAAGACAAGAAGACGAAGCGGAAAGGCACTGGGACGCGACCGCCTGGTCTGCCTCCGAAAGCCACGAACGGGTCTCAAAACGAAATAACGCTGGACACTAACCTGGACCAGATGGACGGTATCATCGACCCCACCCTCCTGCCCGGTCTCGCGACGAACAACGACAACAGTTCGCCTAGCAGCGCCTTTGATAGCCATGCACCCAGCATCAATAGTGTGCATCACTCTGACTACGGCAGCACCACGCGCCCCTCGACAGCCCCGTCATTCAGCAACCCCTTCCTGCCGATCTCGGAGTCACCCAAGAAGCGACCGCCGGTGCTTGACATCCGCAAAGTCTCCCCCACGTCAATACACCCGCGAACGAGCTCCATTGGCTCAAAGTCTGACATCCCGCCTGCGCCAAGCGCCGAACCTGACATGAATGATCCTTCGTGGACGGCGCCAGAAAGCTGGGCTGTGGGGAAGGAGGGGGAGGACTCTGTCGGGCCCGATTATTCATCTGAGGAAGACAGTGCTGGGGGTGACAAGAGATCGATGCCTACCGTGAACAATGCACTCGCTGCCGTGAAGAAGGATAGAAGAAGGACAGTCAAATCACTTCGATTATTGAAACCCGAAAAGATGTTCAAGATTCGGATACACCGTGCGACGGGGCAATTCCATATCGTGACAATAGGACTCTCTGCGAACGTCGCTACTTTGACGACTGCGCTAAATGGAAAGTTACTAAATGGGGATCAGGATATGCTGCATAGGCTATATCTGAAAGAGAGGGGAAGAGGTGCGTCTACATAGTCCCACCCTTTGACACGCGATGCCTCATGAATGGCGCAGAGCGGGTAATGGGTCAGAAGGAACGCCCGGCAGATATCTTCCGTCGCCGGCTGGAACAGGCAGGGTATGACGCTGCTGACGGGCTTGAAACGCTGGGCGAGGACGATATGAGCTTCTTGCTCAAGTTTGTGTATAAAAGTCAGCTTCTCGGCCCTGATGTGCGTTAACCTCCCCCCCTCCGCGACTCCGTTAGTAACTCACTTGTTGAACCAGGAAGAAGATCTTACTTTCGATGGTTATGAACTTGTCGACTTGACTGGACGAAGCTTGCGCACGATCCCGGTAGCGCTCCATCAGCACGCCGATGAAATCATCTCCCTCAAACTGTCCCGAAATCCCATGCTTGAGATACCCCTCGACTTCATCCAGTCATGTACGCAGCTACGAGAGCTTCGGCTGTCTAATATGGCCATGAAGAAGGTTCCTCAGAGCGTCCGGCATAGTCTAACCTTGCGCCGATTGGATCTTTCATGTAATCGCATCGTTGATCTGGACGATGCGGGACTGGATAGGATACCCGAACTCATGACCATCTTCGCGCAGAACAACCGGATGGAAAAGCTCCCATGGTATTTTCCCCGCTTACGCATCCTCACCACCCTCAACATCTCGAACAACAAATTCCAAGCTCTCCCTGCAGTAGTCAGTGAGATGACGAGTTTAACCGACTTGGATATTTCCTTCAATATGATTTCCGAACTGCCTGAGGAGATTGGACAACTGAAGAACTTGGGCCGTTTCATCATTGTGGGGAACCAAGTCTCGAGGCTGCCTTCGTCATTCTGCGAGTTGGTGAGCCTGGGGATTCTGGATTGCCGGCGGAACCAGATCTCGGACTTGTCGGTTGCTTGTACGCTGCCGAAGCTGGAGAAACTCAGCGCCGATCATAATGCACTTCATGGATTCGACCTGGCTTTGGGGCCGTGTCTAACGACGCTGGACGCGTCGCACAACGAGATCACGCAATTATCCCTCCTCCACAGTTCTCCGACGCTCGCACAAAATCCCCAATACGCGCTCATCTCCCTCGACATCTCCCATGCGAAACTCTCATCTCTGGAAGACCAGGTGTTCTTGCAGCTCTCGTCTCTCCAGGTCCTTAAGCTCGATTACAATTCCTTCCGCTCCCTCCCCGAAACCCTGGGCGAGCTCTCTCGCCTCGAGATCCTCTCGTGCTGCGACAACAATCTCGACTCCCTTCCGCAAA
Source organism: Pleurotus cornucopiae (assembly GCA_019677325.2). NCBI lineage: Eukaryota > Fungi > Basidiomycota > Agaricomycetes > Agaricales > Pleurotaceae > Pleurotus > Pleurotus cornucopiae. The sequence continues at coordinate 574,626 of CM033828.1, read as the reverse complement.
GTATAGGAAAGCTGCAATGCCTAGAACTCCTCGACGCGCACAACAACAGCCTCATCGAGCTCCCCGCCTCGCTCTGGAACTGCGCGAGTCTGACCAAGATCAACGTAACCTCGAATTTGCTTGGCTCGTGGCATGACCCCCCGCCCGTCCTGTTTTCACTGCAATCCCAGAGCATGATGATGTCGTCGTCTTTCTCGGGGGATTCCCTGTCTATTCGCGGGCCCACAGATCGGAAACCCTCGACTGCGGGGTCCACCGATGGCCCTGGCTTACCCCTCCCTCCCCTCGCCTATTCCCTCGAGAAACTCTACCTCGGAGAGAATCGCTTCACCGACGACGTCCTCGACCCCCTCACCATCCTCAAGAACCTCCGCGTGCTTAATTTGTCGTTCAACGAAATCCAGGACATGCCCCCGACGTTCTTCAAGGATCTGACCAAGCTGGAAGAGCTGTATTTGAGCGGTAACAAACTCACTAGTCTGCCCACGGAGGACTTGAACCGGTTGAAGAAGCTGTCGGTGCTGTTCCTGAATGGGAACCGGTTGCAGACGCTGCCGCAGGAACTGGGTAAAGTGCAGAGTTTGACTGTCCTGGACGTTGGGAATAACTTGTTGAAGTATAATATCAACAACTGGGAGTTCGATTGGAATTGGTGAGCTGGTTATCAAATTTGTTTATTTGTCCTATGACGACTAACATCAAATAGGAACTTCAACAAGAGCCTCAAGTACCTCAATCTCTCGGGCAACAAGAAGCTGCAGATCAAGTCAGACATCGTGAAGGGTCACTCAACGCGGGAACGACCGAGCCTCGATCGTTCCATCATCAGTCGACAGCGTCTTTCCGGGTTCACCGAGCTTACCCAACTTCGCGTTCTTGGGCTTATGGACGTTACGATCACTACGACAGGAATGAACGGCGCCGTCGATATCCCCGACGAAAGCGAGGACCGCCGCGTCCGAACCTCGTCGTCCATCGTCAATGGAATGCCGTACGGTATCGCTGACACAATAGGGCGCAATGAGAATCTCAATATGCTGGATCTTATGCAGGAATTCCGGGGCAGCAATGCGGGCGAGGCCGTTTTCGGCATGTTTGGGCACGCCCATCCTCCCAAACAACTTCCAGCTGGCCCTGGGTCGAACAAGCTAGCAAGATATCTGCGGGACAATTTCCTGACTGTCTTTCAGAGTTATCTCGCTGCCCTTCGGCTGGATAGACATGCCGGTATCCCCGATGCTCTGCGGAGAACATTTCTGCGGCTGAACAAAGATTTGCATGATTCTTTGTTCTCCGTAACGTATGGGGACCGCAAGATGTCACAGGCCTCTGGCACACATGTGAACAATATGGTTCTTCCCGCTGGCTCTGTCCGCAATGGAGCTTCAGGGATTGTCCTCTACTTTGTCGGTAGGACGATGTACGTTGCGAATGTGGGGAACGCTCTAGCGGTTGTTTCGAGACACGGTGGTGCCCAGCTAGTGTCCCGCAAACACGATCCGTTCGACCGTAAAGAAACTGCTAGAATTCGAGCTGCGGAGGGATGGGTGTCGCCACCGGGGCTCGTCAACGACGAAGTGGATGTCTCTAGATCTTTCGGATTCTACCACCTCCTTCCAGTCGTCAATGCTCGACCCGACGTCGTTACCTGGGAGCTTTCGGAACAGGATGAATTCGTCATCGTCGGGAACCGTGGCCTTTGGGACTACGTCTCTTATCAGACCGCCGTCGATATCGCGCGTTCTGAGCGAGCTGATCCTATGATTGCCGCCCAGAAGCTTCGGGACTTCGCTATCAGCTACGGGGCGGAGGGCAGTATGATGATCATGGTGATAGGAGTCGCTGACCTCTTCGACGATTTCCCTACGAGGTCGAGACTGCCGACATTGGAACAGTTGCCCGAGACGTACCAATCGAATTCAAGACGAAAGCAAAGGGGAGGGATTGCTGATCGTAATATTTCGAGACTCGACGGAGAAGTTCCTGCGCCCACCGGCCACCTCGCCCTCGTCTTCACAGACATCCGAAATTCCACCCATCTCTGGGAAGTCAATCCCGGGATGCCCACAGCCATGCGATTGCACAACAACCTATTACGGCGTCAGTTACGTTTCTGTGGCGGATATGAAGTCAAGACGGAAGGCGACGCCTTCATGTGCTCTTTCCCCAATGTGCTGTCGGCCGTATGGTGGTGTTTGACTGTTCAAGTCCAGCTACTCCAGGAACAATGGCCACTGGAGATATTGGAGTGCGAAGACGGCAAGGAGGTACATGATTCGGAGAAGCGGCTAGTTGCGCGGGGGTTATCCGTTCGTATGGGGATTCACTGCGGGAGCCCGATCTGTGATATGGATCCGGTCACTCACCGCATGGACTATCTCGGCCCAGTCGTGAATCGTTCAGCGCGAATCAACTCCAATGCTCAAGGCGGACAGATAATGTGCAGTGTCGATGTCATTCGTGAGATCGAGGCAAAAGTTCTTGACAATGGTGCACCTACGGAATATTCTGATCTCCAACCTGTGCAAGCCATCGAGGCCATTCGCCGTATGGGCGTCGTCATTGTCCCCGTCGGCGAAGTGAAACTAAAGGGGTTGGAGACCCCCGAGATGTTATCCATGATATATCCCGCTGGGTTAGAGACACGTCAAGGTTTGGTCACGGACGCTGGTATAGCCTCAAACGCCTCGACATCGCGTGTTCAATTTAGTGCCACGCAAATGCGCGAACTGGGCATGTTGTGTCTTCGCTTGGAAGCTCTATCCACTTCTCGCATCTTCCGATCACTACCCGATCGCAAAGCCAGCATTCAGACACTCAGTGGCGAGGACGATAACATGAACGAAGACGCACCCTCGAGATACGTATATGGGAATCCGCATCTCCTCTTACCATCAGTAAATGATAAAATGGCCGATAACGATCTCATGATGATCCTCGACTCCCTCTCTACTCGGATCGAAAATTCCCTAGCTGTCATAGGTCGCGCGATGTCTCCCCGGGCTCACGTAGAGTCCCTTGTTGATACGTTATCAGAACACGGTCTCGATGAGCGGACGTTGCAGCAGTTGCTTTCCTTGCTTTCGGATACTCATGCCATTACCTCTCGATCATAGCATTAACTCTTATTCTCTGCTCTGTATTCTATACATATGCTCTAGATTATTTATTTATCTCTCCATGTTTCAATGTTGACACAGCTATGCAATGTATTGTACAACCAGGATATACATCCCTCCACGCTCAGCGCTCAGCGCCCAAGACACCCTGTGCATTACTTAACGGTTTCTGGACGGAAGGCGAATATTGTTTCTTTCTTCCTTTCGAAGATTTATATGTACATGGCTGGTACAAGGATGCTGGCAGGTCCATGATGTGGCAGGTGCTCTGGTCTATGTATCTTGTGATGAACATCGGGAAATGTAACTGCATGGAAAAACTGGCGGCGGGGGAGTCGTCAGGAATATAGGCGGATTCACGAAGAAAGCATAAGTAAACCACGAGTCCCATGGACAAGCTTGATTTTAGCCTGACAAGCCCTGACTCGCCGCTGTGGATGCTTGGCCTAAATAGCGTAGATCCAGTGGACAGTGAGTAGTAGGTAAGTAACGGACTTCGAAATCTCTTGCGTGGGACCCGTTGATGACCCTGGGAAATAGAATCCTCATTTGTGCATAATTGCATTATGTAGGGCTACTTCTTAGTCCAAGCCAAGCCCAACTTACAGGCATCATTTGCGTTCGATACACTTGCCTCCGCCAGAATTGCGAACGCAAATCCAATGCAAAGTGCACCACGGCGTAGGATCTCACTCACGTCGAACTAATTCGAGCGTGGTGGACTGGCAGGGCCAGCCTTTCCAGTAAAACACTGCAGAACTTTGAGCGTCCACGTTCAGTTCCTCTCTGCTGAAAAGTTCATGCGCTAGATGCGACGGGCCGCATTTGACCACATACCAACCGTCCGGATTGTTCGTCTCTATGTCACCTCGGCCACAACAGAAAGCGCAGCAAGGAGTTCATGTTTGCTTGTGGTCACTAGGTGTCTTTCCATGCTTCGGGCGGCCCACCGTTTGGTCATTTGGCCACCGTGACCTTTTGCTCTCGGAATTGTCCAGTCAGCTTCGCCGCGGGCTTCATCATACCATAGAGCAGACCGCGTCTCCCCACCTCTTTTGCGATATAAAATCGACATGCGTAGTGTCAAGTCCCTCAGTAAGCTGCTATGCACCAGTGAGCCCCCTAACTCCCCACTACAAATACCCACTCACATTGCGCTCTCAGCCTTGATAAGTTGCTCGCACTTGTATTCGCTCTGGGATTGCACGTTGCTCCCGCCTTCGTCGCGGCGGACACCACTGTCATCCCGTTCAACTCGTTTTCGTCGGTCTCCACTTTCGAATCCTTTTGTAGCTACCTCTATCCCTGGGGGTCTGACCACAATGGCAGTAAGTACTGTATTGGAGTTGCTCCGCCAAATTTCTCAATGGCCTCGAAATTTGAAGGTGCCAGAATGAAAGGAAGTTCGACAGACCACAGTCATATCCAAGTCAACGTCGCTTCCAACACGCTTACTCTCATCGCGACACCGACCTCCAATGCGTCACCTCCGACCAGCGCAGCGAATCCGCACCCTGCTATTCACTACGCCAGGTAATGCTTTCCGTCCTCTGTCTCACAAAGGGGATCACTAATGTTGCCATTCACGCCAAGTCTCAAATTACGGTTACTAAACCTGCGGGATACACTATCTCTGGCGAGTTCAGCGCCCCCACCGTGAAAGGCGCATGGCCTGCGTTTTGATGAATCTATTCGAATATTGTACCTACCATCAAAGCTAACACTCCGTTTGATTGACTGCACGGTGACCGTAAGTAAATTCAGCCCACCTGTATGTATGTCGTGAATAACCTTCCATTACTCCGGCGGTAAGCGGCTGGCCTCCCGAAGTAGATATCGGCGAATGGAAGGGGACTAACAACAACTGGTTCAGTACATTCATCACTTCCTCCGCTGTCCGCTCCGACCGTGTTGCTTGGCCGGCCGATCTGTCGTTCCACTCTCTCAAAGCAGAGTCCAACGGAGCAGACGTCCGAATTGACTTCTTCATGGACAACACTCATCGGAGGACGCAGTTAGGGAAAGGGTTCGTTGGAAAGGCTCTGTGGTTGGAAGCATTCATATCCCTCGCTATATCGTCGCTCCGTTCGGATTGATTCCTCTTTGGTGTATATAGGATTATTAACTTGCAGGTGCGTGCCGATGTACCGATATCTCCTGTTCACGCAGCTGCTTAAACCTTTCTAGATGGAAAGGAGCTCCGGAAGCCTTGGTCCTAAGGGCACTACGACATACAAAGCAAGGAATATCGTGGTGAGTCGTAACGGCTAGTGACAGTAAAGAGAATCGTATCGTCGCGCAAGAAGTCCTCGTCCGTACTAAACTTGAATGTATCAACGAATGAAGCCCTGTGAGCAATATGACACAATGTGAATGTTTCGTAGAGGTTCTGAGTGCTTCACCTACTGATGCATGTGCTTCGAGACTAGCCCCGTCCACGGTAGGTCTCTTCCACTTTTGCGATGTTTTTCATCACGACTCTAGACCAGGGAATCGGTGTATATTCCCCAACAGATCTCACCACTCAAGCAAACGTGTCTCGCATTGCACACAGAGAAAGTACAGATCGAGCCAATATGGTCAAACTCGACTTAGTACGCTAGCAACGGCAGGGACACGATACGAGCATCTCGACACCCAGTCGGAAGATCACTAGGCACTTCCGCCATTGCCGATATTCCCGTTAGACCCGCTCCCCCTGTTGTTGTTGTTGTTCCCGCTGTTCCCGTTTCCACCATTCGCGTTGTGATTCCCGCCAGCAGGTACAGGCCTAAAGCTTTAAATGTTGCGGTGTTATGTGAGCGATTGCGGAGGACAATGTAGGATGGGTCGACTTACAAGGTATCGACAGACCTCTGGGCGAAGGCCGAGTCAACCTGCTCGCCCTTCTGCTCGGTCTGGACGACCGGAGTGGCTATGTTCCACGAATCAGGGTCCGGACAAAVSCCAACACGAGCGAAATGTACCCAAGGCGAATACAACAGAGACGTAAGCAGCGATTGCAAGGATCGACTTGGTCTGCATATTGGTGAAGACTTGGAGTATCGAGTGTAGCTTGGCTGTTTGCTGAGCTGCAGGTGAGTTGAACAGAATCCCCCCTTTATATACGTACTTACTGACACCCAGAATATTGCAGGTGATCAGTGATTCAACGTCGACTTCGAAGCACTGGGATCTCTGACCACCCCAAAGGAGCCTGGCCCACAGGAAATCATACAGTCCCTTCTAGCATTTGCTGATTTCCGAGCGCGTGAGCTTCAGAACTACTCTTCGGGGTGCCACTGGCGAATTTCTCAACGGGAACCGACGAAAACCCTAGCGGCCACTCCAGAACCTCAGTGCCTCGAATTGTTCTCACACTCCTCCCATGATGGTGTGGCATGGTGGCAACTGTATAATCAAACTGGTCTGGTCCACATGTAAACATGGTAGGCAGGCGGAGAGCATCAGGCAACTTGGAGAGAGGGGCTGCCCCTATGGCGTCCTTAATTGTGATAGGAGACCACTGACCGACCTCTACCAGACCACCCGCCGTTCACCATAGACATTGAACCAGTGATTGTCTTGCTACGTTTGCGTGCGCAAGGCTTCGATGTTATGGCGCTGATGTAGCGCCATACTTCGGATTGCCTGTGAATGAACGCCTAGACGAGGAAGCACCTCCAAATCCTCGACTAAATCAAACCTGGATGATTGAATGACTCGAACCAGCCTGCCTTTATTAGAAGCAGAATAGATGGACTTCTACTTCGTCAAGCGACTTCATGTCTACACTGAACTTGAAAGGGTCCAGGATGTCCTTCGAGCGCAACGGGAAGCGATTAAGGTGAGATTAGATCGAACACAATCCAAAAACACTCAGTCTAGTGGCCGACACCTGTAATGTGTATCGATGTTAACGACGATTGCGGCGGGATAGTTGATGCGCGGTGACATATTTACAGCTAATGATACAAGGTCACATTCAATTCTTGATGGCCTGCAGCTGAAGTAATTGTCCTGACTGTACAGTAGTAGTTGATTAGGAGTCGTCGAGTGAGACGGTCCAAGGTCAGGCTGCTCAACGCTGTAACCTACAACCTCGAGAATCTCACCGGCGTAGTCAACGTCCCAATGCGAAGACCTTTTCGAGCGACGACTTCCATAGAGGCCTAGTCACGAGGCTATGTAAGTTGGGCGCTTGGCAAGTAGAACTTCCGAGTCGAGTTCGAACGCGATGTCGAAATCGTGGATAGATTCCAGGATACCAGCGCTGCCTGTGGATTTGCTATGGATGTTGATATCTTCCATCCTCAAGATTCCGCGATGGCTTCCCCCTCACTTTCTCCGTACGGGCTTGCTGCGAAGCCTCGAGGCGTTGTTCTGGCAGCGGCCGAAGTCTCTGGAAGACATGCCCTTCGACGTGATTTTTGGCTTGTCTTTCTACCTTTCTGTGAGAGACCTTTGTGCGCTACGCGCAGTAAGTGCTTTGTTGAACGCTCTACTCTCTTCGCTGAACACAAAGGCCAGACGTCCCGACAACTTCGACATCTGGTACAAAATAAGTCATTGTGGTTACTCGTGCTTCGCGACATACTGGAAATCCGGCCGATTCCCCGGCTCAGTTACGCGCTGGATGATATGTCACATGAGGTACTCATGAAAGCAACAATTCGACTGAATGCTCTGGATAAAAAAATCAGAGGACTGGCTCCCGATGTTAAATTGACACACAAGTCGCGAGCTTTGATGCTAATCTCATCCCCGTCTTCGTTCCGGGTGGTCGCCACTTCGTGACCATCGCTGAGCCCAAGCTTGAATTCCTTATACACGACTTCGGGGCGAAGAATCTATCTGGAGGACGACCATTTCTTCCTCGCTTCGACCATCGCGTCCTGTCTTGGCGCATGGTGCCAGTTGGTGCGACTGCAGTCAACATTGCTGTTGTTACGCTAGACCTGGAAAGCTATGTGGTAGATCACAACGGGTATCACTTGTAATCGTCATACTTCTCACCGTTCAATGGAGCGCGACGCTGAAATCTGCTATACAGGCCTCGCTCACATGTTCATGTCTTCGGCTGCAATATTGCAATGAACAGCTGGGAGCAGATCGACTACTTTTATATCGATGCAAGATTCCGGGGATTTTATTTCGATTCGCAATTCCTCGCCATGATGTGGCAACACGTCGGCAGTGGCCACTCGATGCAGGCCAATATTCGTGCTTACGCTCGGCGCGAAAGCACGCCTATACTAAACTTAGTAGATATTGGTGTAAGTTCGCCGTCCATCAATTCGCCTATTAGCTCATGGCTTTGTGTAGCTCCAGTGTACAGTGGGATAGATCGTCATCATCGACCAATGTCACTTCGTGGTGGCTTCCGACAACGTTGCTCGCCTCTTTCGTTTACCGACTTTCTATCCCATTGTTGGAACGAGTGTTGCTGGAACCACCGTCGATCATCGGACCGTTTGGCGGACCAATGCCAAACCAACTCTTACATCATTCGAGGCGCCATTCGTCACAGACCTGCTACCTCTTCGGGTCGAATCCCCAAGCTCGTCGCCGCCAACTAAATGGGTGTTTTGGAGCGGAGATGATTGGTACATCGTCACACAAACCATCGAAGCCTTTGRGTACGATCTTGAACGCCGTAGGCTTTTACCGGGTCGCAATGAAYRCACGGTGCTYGATCACTCAGCYGGGAAGTTCTCCGCAATGTGTACTACGTCGGCCGGAGAACTRTTCATATTTCCCCTCCCTATCAATTACAACCCTTCGAGTCGAGGATTCGCACGYCTCGATGCACCACTCGATTTGGCTGAGATACGCTTAAAGGAGGTTGCTTTTCCTCTATGCGAGGAGGAGATTCGGACGGTGCCCTCGCATGATGAAGAGTCTGGGCATATACTTTTGAAGGTTCGAGCCTCGGACGGTTCACGGCGAATAATAACTGCAACCCTCACTTAATCTGGTGTGCCCATTATACCCTGTTACGTTGAGAATACATAGGTAGACTTTTGCTACCTACGTTGCTCATTCTCCTATCGATTTCATCATGACTCTAGATCAGGAAATCGGCGTGTATTCCTCAACAGTTCTCACCACTCAAGCAAACGTGTCTCGCATTGCA
>CM033828.1:365015-564482 GCA_019677325.2 Pleurotus cornucopiae | reverse complement strand
TACTGTCCCTCATAGAGATAGGAGATCATCAATCGCGACATCGGCAGGAAAGTGGACGCTCCAGTTGCTAGCTCCGAAATGCTTCTGTGCGCAAAAATTCAGTCTTGTGGCACTGCATCAGCGCTTTACTTTGCATGGTCTGACTGAACGCCTGGAGCAGGAAGCACATCCAAATCCTATGACTCAAACTTGGCATAGCACGTCTGTGATACTGATGTAGTGGAAGAAGAACTCGCTGCGGACTTCCCCGTCAAGCTTGAATCAGTCCGGGACGGCATTCGAGCACAATTGGAAGCGATTAAGGTGAAATCGGATTGAAAACAATACAAAGACACCCGGCTTAGATGCATCTGGTGACCGACACGTATCAAAGCGAACGAAGATTGACGTGATACACGGTGACATATTTTGACAACTACTAGTGATACAAGGTACTTTTCTTTCACATGCAATTCTTGATGGCCTGTAGCTTTCCTGCTTTCTCAAACGGCGGTAGCGCCGTACGTATCCAAGTATTCTTGAGCATGTCGTTTAGCTTCCTTAGAGACACGAGGGTCTGACAGTCGTTGGTTAGACGTTGAGTGAGACGGTCTAAGATCACATGGAACCCACTGCTCAAAGCCGCCTTGTAACCCGCGAGGACGCGGGTCTGGTGCTCGTCTTCCGTGGTCCCAGAAGGTTGCTCGACGCTATAACCTACGGCCTCGAGAATCTCACGGGCGTAGTCAACGTCGTGCCGAGTAATAGACTCGCCTATACGACGACAAATTAGATCCTGACCTTGGTCTTCGAATTGAAGGTAAAAATTACCATCGCTATAGCCTGTGGGATTCGACGCCGACATAGAGCCAGATTGGTCATCGACCCCCATCTCATGGAGACGTTCTGCGGCGTGCGATTTGGCTTCCTCGGAGACGTTTGGGTTGTGGATAGCCGCCTTGAGACCACCAGCGACGTTGCCGGGGTTTTTATCAGTATCCATTGAACCTTGAGACAATTTGCGTCATTCAGGACAGACGCCCTGCAGAGAAACGAATCAGACGCACGAGTAGAGTGAGTTGCGGACATGGTGGGATACAAGGTGTGGTGATGTTTTTGTCTGTCTTCGAAATAAGAGGATGTTTAGAAGTAGCGCCAGTTCGAATATGTGGGCTTTATATACCGTCAATATAGCTGGCCGTTACGTGCCATTGTCTCCAAAATACCTATGAGGTTGCGTCACTCATGGAGCGAATTGAGTGGTGGGCCCAGGCTGACATAGCCGCTAGAGCTTCCTGGTAAAGGCTCCACTGTCGAAACAAGGACATGGGTTGCGCGGATTTTGCCAGTACGAGCCTGTATAACTCTAGACGCAAATGAGCGTTCAATTTATACGGTTGCATATTTCAGACGTCTTACTGGATAGGATAACTCGGCGGTTCGACCAAGTCAAAGGCTGCTGAAGTTCGCAACGATTCTTTACGGAAGCGATAGAGATCTAGGAAGGAGACCACGAGCACCCTTTGCGACGCAAGCTATGTATCTCCATCCCCTCAGGCTGTAAAACGCTTTGAGGTTCTGTTTAGTACATTAGATCCAGCCTGAGGCGGCCAGCTGCAACAGTCAAAATCGACGGATTTAGCGCTTGGTTATTGATTAGATAGTGTATCTTATCTACGAAATGCTAACATATGTCTGCTTCACTGACTCCCGACTCCTCCAGGCCCTCACCGTCCCGCCAAGTCTCCACCAAAATATCCTCGTCCCCGGCGCAAAACGGCCGGGTCAGTAGCTTGGACGTATGGTAATTTCCTGTTCAAATAGCATCCAATACAAAGCTGCTGCCGTTTGTTCAGCTCGTTCGGGCTCAACCGTGACCAAAGCATGAGGAACCACTAGAAGCTCTCCCTTTCAATTACTCCGCATCACCACCGCCAGCCTCCTTGACATGCTTAAGGCTAACGAATGACTCCAAGGAAAAGTGGGATGAGTGACCGTCCACCGCGAAATGGCGATTCTCTGCCTCGTCGCCAAGCAGATGAGCGGCCCCGTGGGTGGAATCGTGGGAAGGATGCACACCACAGGCAACATCGAGACGATCAGCTAGGACACCAGCAAGATCAATTAATTGTGCGTCATTGACGCAAGGGATGCAGTCAAGGCGCCGAATTTGAACCATCATACTTAGTTGTTGATTAAGCCGGTGGGAGCGGGGGCGCGGTGAGCCCTTTCGTAACTTGATTCAGGAGGGCCCGGGTCTGACTTTGATTATGTAGTTGGTCCTTGGTTGTTTTAGACGTTGTTTTAGACATAGAAAGGGGAAGACGGTAAAGCAAAACAAAAAATTGATCTATTCGCAGTCGAACAATGCCATGATCCACTAACTGTAAGTTCGCAAACAACCCCGTCGTCCCCGGCGTACAAGCGATCCCTTTTCACTCACCGCATCGACCTCTGCGCCGACTCCACTCAGATCATGCCTCCTCTTTCATGCATCGCCGCTGGGAATTCAGCACGACCACTTCTTGTTCTTGTCGTCACTAGAAGTGATCAGCTTGAGGCACATGTCTGATCACTCCCTCTTACACTGAGTCGACGTCTCTTTTTGCGCTGATATCGTTGCACGACCATTTCTTGTTCTTATCATCGCTGGAAGGAGTCAGCTTGGGGCATGTGTCTGAGCGGCATCTCCGAATTTCACTTACACGGAGTCGAGATCTCTCTGAAGATGCATCCGCAGCAATCAGAAAGGTTGAATGGTGAGGTCAGTCAAATGTAGAGGCGTACCGTGGCTTTGGGCACAGCGAGGGCGGTTGCGAGAGTAGCATACATAACTAGGGCGGCGAATGTAGAGAACTTCATTGCACAGGGGTATTACAATAAAGTTGTCAAAGAAATAGGAGGGCGATGGAGAGAATAACGCTGGGGTGCGCTACTATTCATATCGAGTAAAGAGGGCTTATATATGCTCAGGATGAGGGCAGAGGGCTCGAGAATAAACCAGTAGTCAGAGGTCTAGAGGTGACCGGCGGGTGTCTGAAGATTCAGACCAAGGTTGGTATAGGAGACCTCCTGACTACCTCCTGAGGCCTCGAGGTGCAATCCGAGAAGTAGAGAAGGCTTTCCATAGGCTTAGTATTTATACCAAAGCGTAGTAGTATCAACGCGATGCTTTTCTGATGCTCCATAGAGATAACACCTGTGGAAGTAAGGTTATCCCAGATGAGACTGGACAAGGAAGGAATGAGTTTATTTGGGCTTTCTACAGTGTTTCAGAGCCGTGACTAACGTCAATGCCATGCTTTCTGGTGGCCTATGGGTGGCTACTACTATTTGGTGTGACAGCATAGGCTCTTCGAGCTACAGTCGAAGCTCTTATAACCCATGGCTCTCATAACCCATAATCCCCTCAAACCCATACATTTTTGCGTCCACCAACCCGGTTACCAGGGAATTTAGGAAAATCTCCCATACTCAATACTCCATACCTTTTGAAGGTATCAAAACCCATAAACACTCTAATATCCCGTAGTCCATACCTCTTTCAGAAATGTATAACCCATATTTGGACTGCTATCTACAATACAATTTGAACTTTGGGCTAAAAAGTTAAACCAAAAAGTCTGCTGCACGGCCTGGCCCCAACGTTAAGTTGCATCGCATCGCTGCCCCCTATCGCAGCGCCTTCTTTTGCTAAGAAAGGTCCTCGGAATCCTCAATAACCCCGCCAAACTGCAAAGAGATGAATTACTGTCACGACTTCAGCAAGGAGAGGCCATTACTTGAGACTCATGCTGATTGGCAGAGACTTGCTACAAACTGATATATTGCCGCAGAATAAGTAAGACCAAGTAGTGTCCTTATTTGAATATTTAGTGTAGGCGCCCAACAAGCGCTCTCAGGCAACCCATACGCCCTAATAACCCATACTTTGAGGGGTCCACCGACTGGTATGGGTTATAAGAGCTTCGACTGTAATACAAAGGAACAGGCAGTTTTCTTTGGGAGCACTACACGCAGTTAATCATAGATTACGGGAATGACCAGATCGTTCGCCACATGGAGCGACGTATTGTATTTCTCTTTCGTCCGCCGCTCCAACGCCCATTCCTTGATCCTTTCGAAGTCTCTGCAACGGTGTACGACGCTGCCTTTCGGGAAGGCCCGGCGTACCGCTGCGTCCCATTGCCATACGATTGTGCTGACGTCTGACGAACACATCAATGACTGGCGGATGCTGTCAATGCAGTGGTTGACGTGCTCCGCGGTGCTGGGGTCGTCCATACGCATGTCGGGATAGTGGTCTGGATAGAGCGCTTTACGGATTTGATTCTAGCGATTCAACCACGATTAGATAGGTCCATTGGTTAGGTTAGAAGAACACAATGCCATGTACCAAACAGTGTATTTCGTGGAACACGTCGAGTTCGATGATGAAGTTCCCCTCGTCTCCCGGAATCTCCTCAGTACGGTTGGGGAGGCGGGCAGCTTGGAACCTTGGGATTCGCGAGATACCAACTTGTAGGTGCGGCATTAGCGATGCGAGAGCAAAGATAATATCGCTCATGTAGCGTACAATCGTAGAGGCCCGCCCAGCGGGCATCGAGCTCCGCCGAAGGGGGAGCTTGAAACGGAGAAATATCCCCCTCAAAGCCGTTGAAGAAGCGGTAGTATTTGTATGAGATGGCATCTTGGGCAGGCGCTAGACGTTTGGTTAATTGTAAGCGTATTGACCAGCCTAGTTAGTAGTAGCTGCACGGACTCACAATATAACCATTTCCCCTCTCGACGAATGTATGAATTACTCGCCAAGATAGTGAACAATGCCGTCAAAGCACATGATTGTGCAATGATGATATACCAAAGTGTGCGTGAGGAGCGAGGGCGGGGTTGCTCCTCAGTGAGCGTGTCCTCTGAGTTGGTGTCGTTGCCGGGAATGAGTCCTTCTTTGGCCTCCCAACCATCTAAGTTGGAATAATATGGCCGAGTAGACAGCCACTTTAGTCGCAAGGCAGATAACAGGCCCATGGAAGCGATGGGAGTCTGTGAGTTGCGTGCGCTGAGGCCTATGGAGGGGTCAGACCCCTGCGGATTCTCTAGCCCGTGAATCCTGCGATTTTTTGCAAACTTCAAAGTAAGTTTTGGCTCGGCCAGAAGTCGTTCGTCCTTATTACAAGAAGAAATGTTGTTGGAAGATCACGCGGTCATTCCTCATTCCTCAGGCCTCAGATAGCACCCAAGGCCACCGTTTGTGGAGTTGATTTCAACTTCGAAGCGGGTACATTTCCTTGAGAAGTCGAAGTCAGACTCAATCTTTCCCACTGAGGTTCGTGAGTACTTACACGAACGCCACCGAAGAACACGGGTGCTTGCTTTATGCAGAAGTTGCAACCCCTGCGCCGAATCGACAACAACATTAGGAAACCCCGGCCAACTACAAAGAGTGACGGCAACATAATGTACCACGTATTATACTCAAAGCTGAGGTGAGCCGTCAGATATACTAATCGTGTATGAGAGCCTGCACCACGTACCACCGATTCATGTACAGTAGTCAGGAAGGAAGGTTGGGTACCGCCACAGTGACGTCCTGCACTAGTTACCGCCGGCGAAATAAGCGCCAACAACTTACACCTAAGTCTTCTCCATCATGTCCATAGATCATTCGACTAATACCAAGTTACAGGTGCGAACTTCGAATCTTTACTCTCTTTTGATTCTCACAGGCGGCTGAACAGGATCCAATGGCCAGTCCTACCAGATCGGACAAAGGTCACAAACTTCAAAGCGGTGCAAGTGTGGATCAGTCTTCCCATTGAACTAGTCCACCAGATCATCGACCATGAGGCCTTGGCCTGGGCGGTCAGAGTAAGTTCACCAAGTGAGGATGATATGGTGCACGTCTGAGCTCTTGCGCAAAAACATCTTGACTTGTTCTGAAGCAGGGAAAATGCGACCTCATCGACGATGAAGACGACGACGACAACAACGGCAGCGGTGACAGTTTTCACAACGACAGCGAGTCATTCCAGGGCTTTTATCGTCTACCTCGGACTCTTGCTGCTTGCGCCTTCGTATGTCGCGCGTGGAACGAGGCCTCCAGACCTCGCATCTTCCACGAGCTCTCCAGAATTGCTATACGATGTGCGTGCCTAGTAACGCTTTTACTACGCTGCTGGAGGCGAAAGGTATTGGGTGTCAAGCTATTTTTTCAGCGGCATCATGATAAAGAGGTGCTATCCACATGTAACATTGTTGACACATGATGCGAGCAATCCTCATTCATTAGGATCAACGCGTTAGTGTACGGGTTGCCTCCTCTTATTAGTCTGAATTTAAAGGGAGTGCTCTGCCTGTGGGATATACGTTGAGTAAACGTGGAGGCTTGCCCCTCACTAACAGCTTATAGTGCATGAAACGGCAGTGTCTCTTCAATGGTGTGGAAGTCGATGCCTCCGCACCTCACGCCTATTGATATCGCTTATCTTCATGGTCCTTCTTCGAAATGTCAGAGTAGGTGAAGATGTGAAGATGAAGCTGGGTGCAACGGAAATGGCTGAATTTTGTGACACCGACGTCGGTTACTGCTGAGCAATGAGTATTTTTGGGCAAGTAAGTCCAAGTACCCCAGCACAACCTCTCTTGTGCTCTCAAAGCCTGCCTGGTGTCAACGTGCCCCAGCAGGCCGGAGTCGGCATGGATGATTGTCGAGGTTGAGAGCGGGAGAAGGCGGATCATGTGATCGCAAGTCGCCTTCCGACGTCAACTACGATCGCTTCGGAGCAGTCGAAACATGGTTGTCGTTGAAGCAGCATGCCCACAGACGAGCGAATCGCGTAACCGGAGCATTGCGGACATCTGCATCAACGACGTTCTGTTATATATAGCGCCTCGAGTTAAAAGACCTTCCCACTGACCGCCTTCTCTTCCCCATCGACTCTCACCATGGCGGACGCACACCATCCACGACCCCACCGTCTCTCGCGTCTTCCAGCATGGTTCACCCGATGGCTAGGATACCGAGCGTCTCCTCCACCGAAGCTCCCTGATTGGCTTATTTGGCTATGGTGCGCTCTTAAAGTTACTGGGTTGGTATGATGGCGGCTGAAATCATCATCCGCGAAGGACATGGATTGCTGCATTCTGCGGCATCTCCGTGATACAAGCTGTGTTTACTTATTCCCATTACTTTGTGGAGAGAGGCGCACCGACCATAGTCGCAAGTTACGTGAGTGATTCAAATCTCGCTGTTCATTCCCAGCAGAATCCCGAAATTCTGAACGAAAATATGTGAAACATCCAGGGTGCATCGGCCGTCCTTATCTATGGTGCAGTCGACGCCCCGCTCGCCCAGCCCCGGGCCCTCATGGGTGGCCACTTCATCGGCGCCCTCACCGGCGTAATCATCACAAAACTCGTCCACCTCGTCCCGACCGAGGAGCGCTACCTCGAGCTCCAATGGCTCGCAGGGTCTCTCGCATGTGCAACAGCCATCGTCATCATGCAAATAACCTCCACCACGCACCCTCCCGCAGGCGCCACTGCCCTGCTCGCTGCAGTTAACGCCGACGTGCGGCACCTAGGGTGGTACTATCTCCCAATCATACTGTTGACATCGACGTTGGCGTTGGCTGTGGCATTGGTAATGAATAATATCCAGAGGAGGTATCCAGTATTCTGGTTCCAGCCCGCCGTCAGCATACCTGCGAAACCATCGCCTGACCTCGGTGGTCCGGAGCCAAAGGACGCTGATGGCACCAAGGGCATTGGGCCGTCGAGCGTCAGCGTCAGCAGCTCGGAGGACGTAGCGAAAGTGGGAACGAGTCCTGTTTGAACGACGCCGTTCTCACATTTCCACTCCACACACCAACCCTGGCACGACGGCAGAAACGGTGCAATGACGTTCGCTTCTCTTACAACGGCCTTCTTTGCTCATATATCCGTTGTATGATTATGTTATTCTCGTGGCATTCGTTGACTTTGTATGCACACTTGGGGCGTACTTGACGCCGAGTACTCACTACTAAATTTATGTTCGGTCTATAAATACAGTGACGCTATTAATCGACTTGCATTAAGCAGCCTTCTGTGCCTTGTGCACCTCATCTTCGGTGTAAGGGCCGGCATGCGAGTATGCACTTACATATAGTTGCTCACGTGTGATTTCTCTGGTTTTCTCGCACTTACGCTTGCTTATGGCGTATCGTCCATCTCCGTCCGGGTACATCGGTATTCACGAATATCCGCCGACCTTCCAGGAATCCAAAAATCCGCAGGCAAATATAATTCGCCAGTGAGTCTTCGTTCAGTACGGGAATATTTGACCGGAGAATGGATAAGTAGTGTCTGGAAACACCCACGGAACTCGAGGGAGGTATTTACATGGCCGATCAATCATCGAAGAAACAGTTGTGCATATTTGTCCAAAATGTGGTTTATTTGCGAAGGGGAACTTCAAGTACTTGTATGCTGAGAATGCACGCAGATCTCTCAGTAGCTATCGGATAATACGGGACGCAGCTGAAACCTCAAGCTGAAGTAGACATTCCGTACACCGTGCAAATACAAGTAACCACGACCGTGGATCATAAAGAACACGGATCGAGAGTGGCCTGATCACAATTTAATTGCCACTTACCCTTGCGGCAAGTGCTTTCAGTCTCTGGACTCTGGAGTCGACAGCCACAAATGGAGAACGTCTCGTAGAGTGCCGTTCGATTCACCATGAGCGTCGTTGCCTAGGAGAGGGGGTTCAGGGGGTCTTCCTCCTTGAAGGCAATTTGCGGGCTTAGCTTCCTCTCTCCCGCAATCAGGGATGTTACAGCCAACAACCCACGCGTAAACATCCTCCGCCCTGCCGCAGGCATACGTATTAGCGGCCCATACTCCATGGTTGATGGCGGGATTAACCTAGGACTTGGCCTGGGAGGTAGCGGTCTTTGTAGCGGCGTCTTCGGCTACGACGCAAGCCTGATCAGCGCGGATGGCAGGAAGACATTGTACCACGCTTCGTCGGCAGGGAAGAAGAGGGATTTGCAACAGCCTTCAGGCTCGTAGTTTCTTAATTTCGACCGTGGCATCAAATGAAACAAGACGGCAAAGCCATTGGAAGTATGCAAAGTACTCACGGACAGCCAAATCTCGGTGAACTCCCCATCAGTCGAGAATTGAAGGAAAGTTAAGGTTGGATTTGTTAGGCGGCGTGGGCTACGTTACAAACTGGATGGGATATTATGAGCCTAGGGCGAGGAAGGAAAACAAGGAAGGCTATTACAATGATTATGCTACACGGATTTGTGGAGGTTTGTGCCATCAGTGGGCGATCCATGTAAATTAGAAACTACAGTAGGCAGTATATTCAACGGGGAGTAATATTGATGTCGAACGGCACGATGTGACTAAGACAGACAATCAGGACTCAGCAGGAGTGCCTTCGAACAGCACACAGCACATACCTTGTTATTGCGGTAGTAAAATCAACTTGTGGAGCGCCAGCTTCTTTATTATACGAGATATTGAATTGAGATAAGATTGCGGCCATAGTGAGCAGCATTGTGGTTTCAGCGAACTGGGTGCCTGTTTATTCATGCCGCATGAACAACGATCAGTGATCAATTAAATAGTATCAATCGACATCAAGAGAAATCGTACCAGGGCAAGTTCGTCGGCCAAAGCCGAAGCAAAACAATCGTGGGTCTGGCTGTTGAGTGGACTCATCCCCACCGTTGCCAACAAATCGCTCGGGATCAAAGATGTCGGGGTTAGGATATGTTTGAGAATCTCGTGTTACCGCCCTAGGAGACGACGGCGAGAAACGGCAATCGTGAGCGACTGGCAAGTGACAATGAGCGGAGACCTGAATACACACCACACATTGGCCACTATGGTAGTGCCAGCTGGGATGCGGTAGCCATGATACTCATCATCTTGCGTTGCTAAATGAGGTAGTGCTATACCCGTATCAGTACCACCAGCCCACATGAAATTCACGGGTCATAAAATGAATGGACGCACCAAGATTTGAAATGGGTGCGTATCGCAAAACCTCCTTCAACACCGCAACAAGATATTTCAGCTCTCCAAGATCCGATGCGCGGGGCAGGCCATCTGTGCGATCGTGTGCCTTCATGACTTCATGTATCTCCAGCTGAGCCCGGCGCTGGACGTCTTGATGAAGCGCCATTAGCATCACGAATGAGATCATCGCTGAAATTGTCTATAATTCAATGCACACCGGGTATCAATATCGCAGAGCCACAATTCCATTATAAAGTAATAGGCTGCGCTTACGGTGTCGGTCGCCCCAGCGTATAGCCCGCCAGCGGTCCATTTGATGATATCATCTTCGTCTGGGTCCACGAATGTACACCCATCTGGCCTCAAAAGCCGAGACGTGAACGAATCCGTATATGTCCCGGAAACCTGATCCAGTTAGATAGGTACGTGTCTATACGTATGTGCGCAAGTAGCAGCACCCACCATCTGGCCTTTGACCCACTGATGGGGGACCTCCGATAGATCTTGCAGCCTAACGCGCCACGCCTCACCTTGGCGCTTGAAGCGCGCACCTGGGATCCAAGATGGGATATATCGCACTGGAAAGTGAACAGCGGAGAATAAATTAACACCTTTCGTTGCAGTGCGACAGCAGAAGTGACCGGAGAACAGCACGAACGTATTGGAAAATAATCGACCATCCATCGACCCGGAGCCAGCGCCCACCCAGAGATCTGGGCCGCCTCTTCGGCAACGCCAATGAAGAAGTCGTCCTCATCGAGGATGCTGTAGCCGTATGCCATCTTCATAACAACAGCAGCTGCGTTCCTGTCAGACACAGGTCGGATCGTATTTTAGTCTTCATTCCACCAGTGGAATGGAGGGAGGATAAATATTTACCGGCGGATATGTTTTTTGAAATTTCGTGGGCTGCGGCGAAATCCTTGGAGAAGGTTGTCTACTTCGGCTTCGAGAAGTTCCCAGTATTTCTTGGTCGCGCGAGCACCCAAGCCCGATTGCATGAGCTTCCGGTAGCGAGCGTGGCGTTCGTTCGAGGCGGATATATTAAATACGGAATTTCCACGCCCGCATAGTACGTGATACATCCAAGATTTGGGGCGATCGGAGTACATATGAGCGCGTTTATTAAGGAGATCGTGTATGGCATCTCGAGTATTGAGGACTATGGTCCGTCGATTATAGACTCTAAATGAAATGAGAGGCGCTGATAACGGATTGGTTAGTCATTGAGACCCTGTAATAAATGCATAGAACACACATCCGTATTCCTTGCTCCAAGCAGCATAGGTCTTCCATGGATGAATACGTGGAAGCAGCTTCTGTGCACCAGCGAAGGTGTACGTGCTTGGACCAGGAGGAAGTGGCAAATAGTGTTGTCGAGGGAATAGTTTATAATATCCACATAATGCTAATGTTACGAAGCAAGCCAGGAAAGTGAACATAGGAACAAAAGAGGGAATGAGAGATAGGATGCTCACTCGACCCCTTGCTTTATATAGTGCGAGACGTGTCTACCAAAGAACCCGATGGTCTTAGATTAGTGTTTGTTGAGTTTTATTGAGGGGGGCAATGGGCATCTGCGACATCCCGGCGGGAATGCAGAGCATCGATCTCAATGGGCCGTTCCAAGAATATTGCCCCAAGAATATACATCCCCCGCGAGCTCTGTGAACCTGCCTGGCCCCTCCCACGACGGGGAGGTTGCTCATTGAGGATAGATAGATAGATCCTGGAAGTAGGCTCGTTCACGTGGCGATACGGAACTTGATCGTGGCGTGGTGGCAAAACGTTGAATTCTACATAAGCCTGGGTGTGTCAGCCCATTCGATGCCTTCGCGCAATGACAATGCGACGAGAACTTACCAGAGCGCGTCACAATGGGAGTGCTTGATCAGCGTCGTGACATGTAGTATGTCATCAGGGCACCGGAAATCATAACATCATAGGCCACTTGTATCGGACAGTGCGTAGGTCACAGCACGTACGGTGGTAATCCGCGCAGGCAACCCGCTAGTAGGGGTGTGCAATCGTTCACTGCTTGCTGCACGGATGCCCGGATTGCCCGAGGAACGGTTCTGACGATAACGATAGCCGGAGCGCTCGCTGCGGACGCCCATCGTGCACAGCGGGTTGTATATAGCATGAAGGGAATGTTTCACAAGCTATAAAGTCGGCTTCGAGTCAGAGTCGACACCCTCTCTCACGTCGCTGAGTCAGTGAGCCACATCTGAATGCTTTTAAACGTTTACTCGACAGTTTAGGAGCCTAGGTGACTCGACCACAATCAAGTCTTGCCCCAGGCTGTGCCCAACAACTGTAGACTTACTAGACGGTGAGTAACCGTAATGAATGAGAAATAATTAATAAGCCTGAGCACCTGAAGAACAGCAGCATCCTGTATTCGAGCATTCGATGACCAAGTTCATCGACACTGGTTCATTAACTTCGGAGTAAGTAGTCGGGGGTCGGACAGCCAAGTGAGGATCACCGGACTTGAGAAGCGCTGGGAGTGCGCAGCAGCAAATCATTGCGCAGTCCCGTCGCCAAAATACCCAAGTCCTGCAGACACTGGTTTGTTCGCCGCACAGCGGCATCGCCTGAGAAACGTGCACCTTGGCAAAGGTTATATTATCACAGATGTCACGCTCATCAGTAAAGGGATCACTAATTTGCTTGGTGTCACAGGTGTGACGTTACATTTGTACTGCGAGCATGATCGCAACCTTTTTCTCCTCACCTCCACCAGGCTCCTTCCTTCTTCTGCTTCTCTCATTTCTAATTTACATACATAAGGACGGACTCCTCCATCAGATTCCCCTCGTCCTGTGATGATACCTCTCGCTCTCCTCACTCTTCTCTCCTCCACCCTCATCGACGCTTCCCCCGCAGCGGCACCTCTCTCGCACGCATCTCACGCAGACGCACCCCTCTTCCCCCAGTCGCAGTACAATTCGAACGCTCATTCACATTATTATGATAAACGCTCCCCGGATGGCCTACACTTTGAGCTAACTCGCAGAGCATCCCACTGGAACTCTTCCACCGGAGCCCTGGACCTAACGTACTACGATTCAGTAGCAGACCATGTCCGGGGCAAGTACGGGTATGCAAACAGGGCCCAGAAGAGGGCCCTTGCTGCAGGAGCAAGCTGGGACGACATCCTGCACAAGAGAGCAGCAGCGGATTTACCTGTAGTAAACCAGGTGAGTGGTTGTTGTTCATTGTCACCATTAGTGGCCATCTTGATACCATCTGTTTCATAGCGCGCAGACTCAAGTTACTTTGGCACTGTTCAGATCGGTACCCCGTAAGTGGTCTTCCTTGTATTTTTCATTTCTTTTCTCTCCTTGCATTCCCGGAGTGGTTTTTCTTCTATTCTGTTCGAATTCTATTGCCCGTTGTCGTCCACAACCACAAGACTTCCTCGGCATCCGGCTTATTCACCACCCAATATCGTCTTCCTTCCAAGCCGGATACATTCCATGCCAAGCGTTCTCTCCACCAATCTTGGCACTTGGAAGTTGATTCCAGAACCTTGGCGCCTCCATCCTGCCAATCATTCATGGTCCATGGACGACGAATAAACATTATACTTTCGGCACCATCACCCGCTCGACGTCCAATAAAGCACTTTGGCTTGCGCCCGTCACAGCATTCCTCATGTCAAGCCAAATCCGGACTACCTGCCTTAGCCCTCACGCACCGCTTCTCGCTTGCCGCTGGCTTAGGTGCTTGTAAACTAGCTTGGGTATTGGGATTGACGTTGCGTGGCTGTGTACGGTGCTTGGAGCTTGGGTATTAGTGATGGCTTGGTCGCATCATAGCGCTGGGGCCTGCTTGGACGGCCTTGGGAAAGTCGGATTTGCCGGTGTCGAGTGGGAGGCATAGTGACGGCTAGCGAGGGTCAACCGGTTGGGCTAGTTGTGACAGAAATAACTGCTGTTATTTTCGGTACCCCGGAATCCGGTCGACTCACGTGCACACGCGGATACGACACACTGCTACAACATACCGCGAACATCTCTACGCTGGTACTATCCGCGCGGTCGACAAAGGCTATATTTCTTTGCATCCACCCGCCATTCCCTCGCGTTCCATCACCCATCATTATACTGCCCCTGGATCGTTGACACGGTTGACGCACGCTGGCCGATGGATGGATAGGAACCTATGATGGCTAGTACGGGTTGCGGTGATTACCTTACTCATGGAGACTGGGCTGTGATGGGATGGAAATGCGACGTGATAACGGCAGCGAGGGGGCGAAGGACTAATGATCGGCGTTCGCGCGCGCGTCTTTGTCGCAGTTTCCAACGGTGGAAGCCCGCACTCATGGCCAACGGGGCTTTAGGAAGTTTGAATGAGCTCTCCGACTTGGCCCTACGCCCAGCAATCATCTAAGTCTCCCCGAATCTCATCTCGCGGACGACGGCAAATTTGATCCATAATGTCATTTGATGCGCATAAACCTATACAACCTATACATCCGGGCCTGGTTACTTTTATTTACTTACCTCACTTCCTTGTCGCTCTGTTCGTTGTCCATCCTTGCTCCGATACTGATCGTCTCTCGTTCAACAGGCCGCAGCCAATGAATGTCATCCTCGACACTGGATCCTCCGATCTCTGGGTGGCTGACTCCTCTTGTCAAACGTGTGACCCGACCACCCCCTTGTTCAGCCTATCACGGAGCTCTAGCATTCAAGGAGGCGGCACCAGTGGCCAGAGAGTTACTATTAGGTATTGTTTATTTGTTTTGTCGTTAGCAGCGATCGCTAACAGGATGTAGATATGGCTCAGGCGAGGTAGCAGGATCCGTCGCACAAGACACGGTCGCGATGGGACCTTTTACCTTCCCTCAGCAGACATTCCTTGCCGTAGATCAGACGAGTAATGGGCTCTTAGATGGGAGTGTTTCAGGGATTTTGGGACTGGCGTTTAGCGCGATCAGCAGTACAAGAAGTACCCCCTTCTGGCTGAATCTCTTAAACAATGGGGTACGTTTCTAGTAATCTACCGTTCTAGTCCACTTGTTGATAAGTATACCGTAGGGCACAGCTAATTCACTAACCGCGCCAGAGATGTCATTCTGGCTGAGACGTCTCAGAGGTGTACCTGGCGTGCAACTCGAGGAGTCTGGGGGAGTGTTTACTCTCGGAGGGAGGAACTCGTCTTTGTTCCAAGGAGATGTCGAGTTTTTGCCGCTGACGGGTGGAAACACACGGACGTTCTGGTTGTTGAACTTGGCTGGTAAGGACGGCAGAGCGCCTCTCTTCTTGTTCTAACGAGTTTTGTTTAGGCTTGACGGTGAATGGAAACGTCATCAATGTTGCAACGGGAAGCGCCGGCGTCAGTGCCATCGACACTGGAACTACCTTGATTGGAGGCCCGTCGGCTGATGTTAAAGCTATCTGGGACGCTGTACCAGGATCTCAGCCAGTTGACGGCATGGACGGATTCTTCTCGTTCCGTATGTCTCCCTTTTCCTCCTTCTACCCACGTATCATAACGGGTCGCTTCCCCCTCCAGCGTGCACTCAAACCGTCAGAATGACTATCTCTTATGGCGGACAATTCTGGCCCATAAATCCCCGCGACATGAACCTTGGTCGTCTCGCTCCCGGCTCCTCGCAATGCCTCGGCGGTGTCTTCGATCTCGGGTTGGGCAGTAGTATTGTCAGCGGGGGCGGAAACCCTAATTGGGTCGTTGGGGATGTATTCCTGAAGAATGTGTATTCGATATTCAGCGCCGGGAATCCCCCGAGTATTGGCTTTGCGCAGCTCTCTGACGCTGCGGGCGGGTCGTCTGGTGAGCAAACCGTTTTTACTTTGCTTCTATTCTGTTCTGTTCGTCGTGGGGAGGTTTTGTTGGTGCTTTCACTTTCGGCCTGTGGGGCGGTGTGATGTTTGAAGCCGTTTTTCTCTACGGACGCGACGGAGACGAGAAATCAATATCTGACCTCTAGTTGGTTTTTCTTCTTCGGTACCCCCGACTTCGACTTCAAATACGCTTTCGGCTGCAACTTCAAATGCATCACCTTCGACTTCGACCGCAACATCAATTGTATTTATAACTTCAAATTCGGCTTCAACAGGTACGCCTGGCACTAATGCCAACCCCAGTCCGAATACTGGGAATAACAATGACGGTAATTCCTCAGGCACTGGTACGTGCCCCTTACTCCTATCCTTTCTCTTCCTGAGCAGTCGTTAACTTGGCTTGCTTGATGTAGGAAACGGTGCGACTGGCGGCACACAACTGGTGATGGGCGCTGTGTTGGCTCCGGTAGTTGTTGCTCTCTGGGCAATGATGTGAGATGTGAACGTATCCATCTTCACCTTCATCACCCTCGGCGACAACGACAATACTCAGTTCGATGCGCAATGGGGGTAGGCACAGGACAGGGGGGAGAATGAAAATATACTGGTACTGACTTGATTTTGATACACATATGTGGATTGATCTTTCGGACATTTCTGAGCATACTGAGTAATCTATTCGACCGCATTTTGCATATACATTCGATGGCACTGCGACGATGCACTATCAGCGCTTTCAGGGTCCCAGGCGTCCCCTATCACTCCTAACTGGAACTGAGTCCCATGTATGTTCTCGTTCTGAGCACTGTCGTCTCTGAAAATAAGCAGGCCCGGTTGTAGCAGCTATGAAAGTAGTTGATGCCTGGGCCACTCCTTATCACCAAATTCTAGGCGTGGCAAGCTCCTAGCCTCGCAGTCATGATATTGGTCAAAGGTATCTGGACGACTTTGTTGACAGGGTCAGAGAAGGGCTACATGGCAGGGATTTCAGTGCCGGGGTCCAAGTACCCTCTAGCGGTCATGGCGACTGCAGATGTCCCACAAGAGACGCGTGCAAACTGCTTGGTGCTCGAGACAGTTGGGAATACACCGGGCCATACCCCGATGGACGTTAAACAGAGGCTAAAAAAACACCGGGCCATTCGAGATAAGGCATTGGGTAGAGGAATTGATTCAGGCCGTGCAAAGGGTCAGAGATAATAATCGTAGCAGACAGGCCCTGAAGAGATCGAGCACTTGGATGACACGACAGACCACCGATTTTAGACCACGGCACGACTCGAACAACCTCAAGGATCGTATTAATATTTAAATTACGAAACGTTACGCATGAACATCCGGGAGGTCGTAGAAGGGGTTGCAACCCAAATCATATAGACAGGAAGGAAGAAGGTCGGCCCATTCAGTAATGAGGAGTAGGGATGTCGGCATGTTCGTGAAGCGAACTGGAAGATTTCTCGTCTTTCTCGGTACTCGGGCTAAGGTCAGCAACAGCGGAACCGTGTAGGTGCTGGGCAGCTCCTTCGCCGTCGAAAAGGGCCGCAGTTTCTTCAAGGGTGCGGTTCTTCGTCTCGATAATGAAGAAGTAAAGGAATGCGACCTCAAAGAGGAGCCAGCAACAGTACACAACCTAAGTACGTTCAGGTTATTATCAAGCTGTCCTAGAGAGCGGTGGTATGCGAGCATACATAGTACTTCCATTGGATAGCATGGAGCGCCACTGGGTTGACGTATTGGTTGAAGATCAGCGACAAGGATTTAGCGAAAATGAAAACGGTAAATCCTTTGGCGCGGAGGGGGAGAGGTAGAATTTCCACGGTGTACGAGACGATGAGAGGCGTGAGGGCGATACTGTATCGAGTTTAGCGCATAGGTCATAGTCAGACAACACTCAAGAAAGTACCTACTCGTACGAGGCGTAAAACAGGAATATGAACGCGATAACTGCATGCGCGGCAGCATGTGACCCGTGGATGGCGAACTCGGCGGAGCATACGGTTTGCATGGTAAAGAAGATGAGCATGCCCACGCCTGAAGTTAGGAACAGAAATCGTCGGCCCAGTCGGTCGCACAGAGCAGCTGCAAGGAGTGCCCATCCCAAGTTCCATATTTGAAGAATTCCGTTGATGAGGAGCTAAATGGCGGTTTAGATGATGGGAAGGCCGCGCTGAGATAGACATATAAGGATACGAACCTGGGTTGTTGGATCAGTGACACCTATTGAGTTGAGTACTATGTTGAGGTAGTACGATACGAGACCGTTCCCAGACCATTGAGAGAAGAAAGCTAGAGCGACGATAATGCGCATGCGTCTCCTGTTACCTGGAGTCGCTATGAGAGCCTTCCACCCTACATTAGCGGCGACAGTGCGATCGAAGTCAATAGCGTTCTTGATCTCATGGAATTCGTACTGAACAAGGGGGTCATCCCTACATCCACGAAGTCAGCTGGGAGTCGCTAGACGATCACTCAATGGCGCACATGTTCCCATCGGCGTGGTAGTAGGCCAGCGTATTCAATGCAAGTTCGTCTTTCCCCTTGCTAATCAACCAGCGCGGCGATTCAGGTCCAAAGAGGACGAGGAATACCTGAAGTATGGCGGGGATGGCCTGAAGGGCCGAGGGGATACGCCATGACCAGGTGTCCTTGATCTTGAATGTACCAAAAGTGCTCCAAGCAGCACTGCACCCACGTTACGCTGAAAGCCCGCCCATGGAGTAAGGTGGAATGGAACGTACATAATAGCTCCAGAATACCATAGGGAATTATAAGTCGATGTTAGAGGGCCACGGTACACAGGGTAGGCAATTTCTGCGATCAGCATTGGTGCAGCACAGGCTGCGAAGCTCCAATCAGTAAATGGGAAGCAGAGAAAAGAGGCGAGCATACCACCGAATGCAAGTCCAAAACCGATCAGGAAACGTGCACCGATGAACATTCCAACTGACTGAGATGCTGTCTGGATTACAGTAGCAATGCACATAATCACGGCGCCAATAAAGACCGTCCTTTTACGGCCGAGGCCGTCAGCTAAATACGGTGAGAATGGGTATGCTGCAAGGGAGCCTATATTCTGGAGTGAAGATTAATTTGAGTAACTTTTGAGAGGTTAAGTAAAGAGGTAGATATACCTGCATTGCATTCAAGAGGCCAAGCATGCTTCCCGATGGGGTGTGGAAGTAATCCCTCCACTGAGGGAGAGTTTGAAGACCATTCATCATGCTTCCGTCATACCCGTTATTTGACGAGGTGATGAGGCTGGAAACGACGGTTGGTACATATCAGGATATTGACGCAAGGGAGTACGTATGTACAGAAGGGCGATCCACGCGTGGAGGGCAATGAGACTGGTTGCATGATAAGTAGGCATACGAAATAGAGGCTACGAAACACCTACTGTCGATTGTTGTACCATTTCCGCTTTGGGTCGATAAGATGAACATATCCGGCGTCGCCTGTGGCGGTTACTGCACCTCCGACGGTCATTGCAACCTGATACAACGAGCTGAAGTGGTGGTGAACTTCAGTGGGAGTTGTCCACCCCTGCTACCAAGCTCCCAGACTATCACTTGAGGGCCAGCCGCCTGATCTCGCACCATCTGACAGGCTTCCCTTCCTGGGGTGGATAGGTAGTATTTTTAGTCGAAATGCGCCACGACTGGGAGACGGGGTACGGCAAGTTGATCGAATTTCCCCGCACTAAAATCATCAGTTTATAATGAGCTTCTCGATCAAGATGTACATAATAAAACACTCGCATCGAAAGCGCGTGTATAAATCCCACATTACGTCCTCTCGGCTTGAGAAGGGTTTCGAGACACTTCATTGCGAAGCTCTCTGCGGGTTGTCTAGTGAGTAAGCCGTTTTACCTTGCTTCTTCTATTCTGTTCTTCGTGGAGAGGCCCGGTGCCAACCTCAGTCCGAATATTGGGAACAGCAATGGTGGTGGTTCCTCAGGCTGGTCTACGTGCTCCCCTCTTCGTTCTGTTCTTGGAGAAGGGAGAGAGGTACTACTTTTGCCTCTTGCTTGCAGCGGACGGAGCACGGGATTCGACGCAGATGGCTGGCACTGGAGAGCTCAAAGACTCTACTTCACCAATTCAAAACGGAAAACGGTCCCAAAATTAGACCTTCTCTGATCCGGGAGGTAAACCGCCCCCTCTTGTGATGCCTTAGATAACATATATATCCTCAGAAGAGGAAGGAGTGTTTCGAACTCAAGATACCATCACCTATCCTGTATAGTTCGAACTCTTTCCTCTTGACATCCCGCCGGGCACTGCTACAACTTTCACATTACGCTAGATCGTCGAAATACCGATATCGCACCGGTGCAGTATCCAGTATCTTAGTGTATTTGTCAAACACAGGTCCCGTAGAAGCCGTCCGCTGCCTCATGGCACGACGAATGAGACGGTGAAGAGTTGGCAAGAATACAGTAATTGAATCGTCCCTATCCAATCCTCGAGATTTGTGACTGCCTTCAAGTTTGCTGGTGCAGTTTATAGCGCTTCTCATAATAGTTGGCACTCCGCCCAGTTGTGTGAAAAAAGTGCACGTCCAAGGTTCAAACTTACTACACGCGTAGCTCATCCATTTCTCATCCAAATTGTATGATGTCTTTACAAAAGTTGCTTGTTTAAATGTATTGAACAGAGCCCCACCATTGTTGATAGCAAATCTTGTAYTTTTATATAAGGAGAATGGTAGAGCTAGTACACATTCATTCCGGRCTATTGCTGCGGTAGAACGAAGTAGAGTCCAGAATATAGCAAGTAGGATAGCAGGACACTGTGRGGAATACACACAGATGATCCGGGACAATAAATWTTTGGGAGTACCAAGCTTATACAGCGTTGAACGTAAAAGTAGGTCCCTGAACTTTGACCAAGTTTCCCTACCAAGTATCCTACTCAGTTCACGCTAGGTCTCCTACCGTCTCAGCATGGTTTTCAGGCTCTCTCAACGGAAAGGCGAGGCTCGAAGGCCCCCTAGGACTGGGAAGAGGAAAGGAAAGGCCGCATACTCATAGAGATAGGCCGCTCGTTTCAGCTGGTTCCGTTCAGCGGCAGCCTTTGTGATCTGCACACCATGATATTGGCATGAAAGGGTAGTAGGGTATGATAGATAAACACACCCGTTTACGTGTGTAGTTCATCCGTGCCAATCCTCTAGCCAAAGTCTGTGTTGAAACGACTGTTCCCCTCCGCTCTGCCAAAGCCTGCCTGAGTTCGTCGAGATATATGTCTGGTTTGAATGAGATCATCCCCTTTATGAACTAGACACAGTGAGTAGTGTGCTTGAGTTTCAGTGGTGGCCTACGTACCAGTAGATCGTCCCTACTGAGACGGCGTTTTGCACCCCTCAGTTCCAACCGTGTTTGGGGCCTTGTAACGGTTCCGTGCTTTCGGTAGTCGCCCAGAACACGGGAAACGGTGCGTGTAGATGTGGTAGTATACTGAGCAATGGTTTCGTGCGATAGATATCGCGCCATGTTGAGAATGGCGAAGCGCAGATCGTCTGAATACTTGTGTCCTCGTGCCATGGCAAGGTCGCCAAATTCAACGGTGGAAATTTGAGAAAATGGTTGGGCTCAATGCAGACAGGTATTACGATGAATCTGTGCTAGAAATCGAGTCAAACGAGTGTGAATCGACGGAGATATGGTGGTTGCAAGTTGAAGGAACTCAAGGCGCTCATTTCATCGATTTTAGTCGGAGTGCCAACTATTGTGAGAAGAGCAATAACACTTATGCCTTCAGTTACGGACATGTGCTAGGTAGGTTGTGGTGAGCGGCGGCTCGCTCCTGTAACGTCGCTCTTGGTTGACATCATAATCATTTTGTTGGGGGCCATGATGTACACATAGAGTATAAGCAATGGAAAATGCACGCATGAAACAATGTTAACGCTCAGACGACGGTACCGGCGTTCGATGCGATACGTGGCCATAGATCGGCCTGGTGGGTAACAAGAAGTGGGTTGAACATCTAATCCACGCTCAAATAGATGATGCAGAATACGCACGCATTCTTTGGCGACGGGGCCGGTGATAGCTGATCCCTTCATTTCTCCCTTGGGGTTGACGATAACACCAGCGTTGTCCTACAATTCGACGTTAGACTTCGAGTTCCCATGTCAGGGCGTGGATTACAACACACCTCGAAGTAGAGGAATACGCCATCTCGTCGTCTCCAGGCTTTCCGTTGGCGGATGACGATAGCGGGCATAGCTATCCAAATTCAAAGATCTGGGTATCAGCAAGGGGGACATGCGCCTCTAGTGGGCGAAACGAAACCCACTCTTCTTTCTCAGCTCAGGCTTTCCCTTCTTGACCGAAGCGACAACCATGTCGCCAACACCAGCATCTGGGAGTCTGTTAAGGTGTGCGCCGAATCCATACGGCTCGATGATGAAGAGGGATTTGGCTCCGCTGTTGTCAGCGCAATTGATAACTGCGCCAACTGGGAGACCGAGGGTCAAGCGGAATTTGTTACCGGATGCGCCGACTGCAAGCCATCACCGTGAGTAACCTGGATCCCCACACCATCGACGATGCAAATGAAAGGGGCGGGCGACGTACCGCGTTGTGAAGCCATTTGAACTTTTGCTGTCTTGGACGATGATTTTGGGTAAGGAGGACGTACATGCCGAAGTTCGGCATCTAGAACTGTACAGGTGCTCGGTAAATCCCGAGAAAGATCTTTCGCTTCAAGCAAGTACAAAGAGAGGCGGGCGTCGGCGCGCCCACTCGGTCGATCCATTACACCCGCCAATACCTATTGTCACGTAAAACATCCGAGCTGCATTCGCGCTTTGATTCTTGGTCAAGAACGTCGCTCAATAAACGTCAAGGCCTTTGATCTTCTCAACCAGGGCCACCGTGGTGTTGATGTCCGTACCTCGTTCAGTATGGACCTCCCGCTGCAATCCTGTGTCCACATCCGCCTCCTGAAGCTTTGAAGAGTTGAAACTGCATCACCGCCATTCACTCCCGCACACACGCGAGGGGCATCGAGCTCGGAAGGCTCGCGCATAGCCTCCCCTTCAGCGCGGAAAGGCCAGCAGTGTCGTGCGGGCTGTATTCAAACACCTGACAATACGGCTATGCACACAATGGACTATACATATAGCAACAATCCCCTATTGTCCACTTAACATTGGATGTTTCAACCTCGACCCTGCACACAGCGCTACTGAAGCCCTGTCTTGGAAGTATAAGATGAAACTGAGAAACGCGGCTATCTTTCACTCTTCCTTCTATTCGCCTCAGTCCCCCCGACATACTCCACAGCGCCTGGTCGCTGATTTCTGGTTCTTCCTGCTATATAATTCGCAGTGCGAAACCCGACTTCAACCTCCCCTTCTGCCCTCCAATCTTACAAGTTCTCGTCAGCCATGATGTTCTCCGCCCGCATTCTCGCTCTCGCTCTCTTCACGACTACGGCTATCGCTGCACCTCTATGCACGAAACGAACATATAACGGCATTACGCCCGCCCAGCTCATCCAGATCGCGCCCGAGATGGCAGCATGCAATGCCACCGCGCCTTTCCCAGAGGAATGCAGAGATGCTAAACAGTCTGCTCCCTTCGTCAACCAAGGCTTCGAAGACTACGCTATCACCAGCAAGGGAGAGAAAGCAGCGATCTTGAGTCTCATGCTCTTCGA
Organism: Pleurotus cornucopiae; assembly: GCA_019677325.2. Classification (NCBI taxonomy): domain Eukaryota; kingdom Fungi; phylum Basidiomycota; class Agaricomycetes; order Agaricales; family Pleurotaceae; genus Pleurotus; species Pleurotus cornucopiae. Next base: position 540,997 of record CM033828.1, on the reverse strand, counting down.
AAGCGGAAACTTCAAGTTTGATATCAACCAGTGAGTACCCGCACGCTCTTCATGCACGCGATTTGCGTGAGGCGTTGAGAACTGTTAGCTGATGTGTGCACTCGTTTAGCTTCCCTGGAAGGCCTGGTCAGGGAACGAGGAACTTGATGACATTCCCGTTCGTTCATCAGTATGCTGTCGATACACCGTCGACCTCAGCGCAGGCACTCGCCCTTGCTCCCAATGCCTCCGATCCCTCCATCTCCAACGACACAATGAATGCCGTCCGCGCCCTCGTGTTGGAGGACCGCCTCAGCTTTGCTAGCGGAATGTGGTTCTACAAAGCCAGCGGCCCAGAGAAGATCGGGTGCACGGGGAACTCGACACTCGTCGAAGGTCTGAAAGCCGAGACAGAACAGGGATGGGCGGATTACATTACCAACTGCATCTTCACCACCGTCACCGATGAGAGGAAGGCCGTTTGGCAGAAGACTCTCGCCGCCATATAATTCTAGGCCCTTTGGTGATTCATTCTATTCAGGACATTTTGTTTGTACATTCAACGGACGTATAGTTACGCTAGCCGGTATATACGCAATCATTGCATACGCACTCATTGTGGTAGTCAAGTCATCTTGTGGCCTTCCACTTGTACATTTGGCGCTCGTACATCTGACAGTTACTCACAATGGATTATCCTATTGACGCCGATGTTGAAGATATTTTGAACGATTCTCTGACCCTTCTTGGGGGGGAACCAGTCTCGGAAAACGAGCTCATACAATATGGCCCTCTGAAACTCACTGTAGCCCCCAAGGTACCGTAACCTCCGCACATTGAACGTTCAACGTTCAGGCTTCAACTGAACGCCGTTGCTTTTCCAGGACGGCAAGGTCTTGTACACGCTTCCCCCTCATTTTTTCCTCTCGAATCTCAAACGCAGCATCATACCAGGCCAATACCCTGCTCGCTGACCACCTCTTCTCGCCTTCTCTTCTCCTGGCCGAACTCATCGAACGGAATCTTCTCCCAGCAAAAGGCAAAACAGGTACGTACTCGCTAGTCGTCTGTGGGCTCGCTGAAAACTGATGGCTTTGATCTGCATCACTAGTACTCGAGCTTGGAGCAGGATGCGCGTTACCATCTCTACTGTTGGCGACCTTGGCCCACGACACGCCCTCCTTAGTCGTCGTTACAGACTACCCCGATGATACCATCTTATCAAATCTACGAAGCAACGTCGAACGAAACCAGGAAGCATTTCAACCTTCGTGCGGCGTACAGTGGGCTCCGTTCGAGTGGGGATCGGATGTATCGCTTGTCAGGTGAGTCGTTTTTACGGTAGCCTTGGTTTCAAACAGTTAGAACTTACCGATTGTGTGCATGTAGGAGTATACTCCCTGAAGGAAGAAGAGACGGTTACGATATCCTCATCCTCTCCGACCTACTCCACTTCGACCGCTCGCACGATGTTCTAATTTCCTCGATGATCTCTCTTCTGCGCCATTCCACCGACGCGCGAGCCTACATCGCCGCTGGGTCCTACACACGACCCGAGGTCCGCGAGACCTTCCTCCGAAAAGTCAGGGAGGCAGGATTGCACGTAGACTCCGGGTCCGCTGAGCATAGTTTGACTCCAGCTCGGGCTGCAGGAGATACACATGCTGAGTGGTTGGGTAAACTGAAAGTGAGCGGACTGGATAGGGAACAGCTGTCCGCGCGTAAAGCTGTATGTCGGTATTGGACCGCTCGATGGGCATAGCGCCGCGACAAAACGAAACGAAAGGTGCGTCTCTTACAAGAATATGTATTCCGCGTGATGGTTAACTTGAACCCAGGTAGTACATACATAGATTGTTACACATGCGCGAATAGGACACAAGGGCCCTAAACACAATAATACGATGAGGATTGGATTTCGGGGTGTCTCATGAGTGGATGGATGTGACCGTCGGTATTGTGGTTGTGTTGTTGGGTATCGCATGTCGATAGTTTGATTACTTTACTTTCGCAGAGCCCCCTCGCTTCGGCCCAGCCTCCCTCACCCTCTTAGTCGTCCGCCTAGCTTTCAGGAATCTCCTCTTCAATACCTTGGGATCGACTTCGAGCTGGGCAACAGGAGCCTTCCTCTTGCGACTAGTGGTCTTTGAGGCGTCCTTCGACGTGTTGGAGACACTGGTCGGCGCCGGGCTCTTCGCCTGCTCGTCCTCGTCCTCATCTGTAGCCTCGTCTGTATCGCAACGGTTGGAGATGATTTCCGAAACTATAAGGAGTCAGCGACTGCTACTCATTCCTTGGCCAATCGACGACATACGCCAACTCGCTCCGAGGAAGAAGGAAGCACCCACTCACATCGCCTCGTGTAATAATCCAACCACATATCGCCCTCGCTCGCCCTCTCCCTCTCGAAATCCCAACCACCTTCACGTGAACGAGACGACGACGAACAATTCGCCCTCTTCAACAATCCCCGTACTTCGACGAACCCGTCAACCATATCCAGCGCCAAGCTCTCCGTCGAGTACTCGTCTACATAATCTTGCCCAGCTATTTTGATCGGATGATTCCTGCCGTCGGCCGCCCTGTGCCCCATGGCTTTCAGCAGGTCCATCGCCCGTAGATATGCTGCTGCCACCGTGAGCGTGGACATGCCCGTACCGGAGTCTTCTCTTTCAGCGGGGTGCTCAGGCTTGGCTTTCACTTTGGTGGTCCACGTTGTACGAACGAAGTTATAGAAATCGATGTAATATTGGGTTTCATATTGCGCTGCTTCATCCGAGGACCTTTGAAAGGGCGGTGCCGTTGTGAGGACGTTTGGTGTGTGGCGGCAGCACCGGCAACGATGCCACTCGCGTTCCTCATCAACGAGTGGAAGGGCTAGCGCGTGTTTTGACAAGCTAGACGGAGTCGTCGAAGGCGTAGTGATATTGGTATTATTGGATTCTGATTCCATCGAATCGCGCTGAGCGTACGACCGGAAAGTCGAAGTGTTGGAGTCTGAAAATAACGCGTCTTCATCCTCCGTGCTATGCTCAGATCCATCGCTCTCGCATCTGCTATCATCACCACCCCCTTGCACCACCATGTCACTTACATCCTCGCCCGTTTCACGCGTTCGACGTTGAGCAGGTCCAGTGGCGCCAACACGCTGCTGGTCAAACACCGGGCAAATAACCCGCGTTGGAGGATTTTGATCCACCTTTATCCTCTCGACTGTGCCCCCGCTGCGGATGATCCTCGCCTTGGGATTGCCGCTAGTAGTGCCACTCCTACTCCTACTCCTACTTACCGCCTGGGCGGACTTGTAATGCTCCTTGGTTTGACTACGAAGCTTCATTGTCATATATATATGGGCGCGCGATAGGTGATTCGCGGGGGCCTGGACGGTGTCGCGTTGGTGTGAAGCAGGGTATGGAGGGAAGAGATACTAAGAGTTACGCTAGGGGGCTATCTCCATCTCATCACATGATCGTGACAAATGGGCATCAGTATGACAATTGAGTGCGAACCAGAACCACTGTGAATGGCCACGAATCACCCTTATTCACAGTGAACAGCATGATTCAACAGGATCATTGATGAATCACATAACTTGCACCGAAGGGCAACGAACATTACTTATTTGCGGCTGAATAGTGTAGGGTTGGCGAGCGGATACATGATCTGTCGTTGATGCAAGCATGATATACTTGCTTCCTACTACGTTGGCCGGAGCACTCAACACAAGTTGCTGCACACTGGCTACATAAGTATTGGTGTGTTTTCTTATGTACTTATATTACCTTTTGTACAGGATACAGGATACAAGGTATACTAGAGTACTGTGTCGCAAAATCCATAGTCTATAACACCTGTGTCCATACCCCTGCGTGCATTCAGCCAGGACCCCTGTGTTCGTTTAGCTAGAAGTGCACTACTGGTACTTATTGAACGACACATTGTGTATTGTGTAGTGTGTACGCATATGTGGAGGATGGGGCGGATGGGGAATGGATCGCAGAAGGAATAGTAGGGCAGGCGTACTCACTCAGAAAAGGTTAAAGGTTTTGAAGGGACGAGCGGCCTCCACCGACTCTACCGAGGATGCGTAAAGGATCGATATCTGGTGACAGCTAGAGCTTAGAGCATTTAGGTCTTAGGCCTTTCGGCTGGACCGGATGGACACTGGTACTGAGGAAGAACGATCTCTGAGGAAGAATAGCCGAAGTGGGCCTGAAACATTTTCGGAGCCCGAGTGAACATATGCCATAATGCCAGCGCTAGAGATAGAGATAGAGTATGGAGGACTGGGTACGAGTGGGTACGACCATCGATCGGGATTCAGGCCAAGGATTCAGGCCTTCTTCGTCTTTTTGCTCTCCACGAAGAGCACCCTCTGCTTCACTGCACAGCCGTTGTGAGTACTGAGTATCGCAAGTAATGGGTGATGGGAGCGTAATGATGGACGAGGGGAAAGGACTGGATCATACCTCACATGCACAGCGGACAGCTTGGGGCTCGTACGCAGGCGCTGGGTCGTGTAGAAGGACCCAATGAGGCGGTCAAGATGAGGCGGATGATTTGTGTGCTAAACGCGAGGGAGTGTGAGTGAGTGTTGTTTCGGTCGCGAATTGCGGAGGACGTGGACGACGTGGACGGTGTTGAGGGAGGTGTTGGGGTACACACACACACACTGTAAACGAGGACGCGTTGCGGAGCGGCAGTCGGAGAATAGTCTACATGTCCTCCGCTACGCCATTTGAGAACCGCTATTATCGCCACTGCGAAGCTACGACCGGAGAAATAGACTCCAGTGACTCGATAGTATGTGCGGAGCCGCCCGCCGCACAGTCTCGGCGCTTGAGCCTGTTTGCGAGGATGATGGAGGAAGGGAAGAAGGGAAAGGGGGGAGAACGACGAAATGGACATCGGGATAGAGCTTGCACGCCGTCGCGCCTATCCGTGTACTCGGAAACGAAGACGACCGTAGGGTAGGGAGGTACAGCGGATGCAGAAGAACCCAATGCTCTCCTGTGTGCCTACTACCTGGAATAGACTGTCTGCATGGATTCAAGTCACCCACGTCTGTCGTTCTTGGCGCGCTTTCGCGCTGAACGAGCCGCGGTTGTGGACCAACCTCGTTGCGGTGAGCCCTGACTGGCTCACAGACGTTCTATCGAGGTCTAAATCTGCACCGTTGCGCCTGCGCTTCAGCGATGGGACTCGCTATTCACCAAAGTACATTGAGCTCCTCAACACTGCCCTCACGTCCCCCGAGAGAATTGAGCACTTGGAAATCCGCAGCGACTCGGATCTCCTGTCTTCCTTTACCAAACCAGCCCCTGTGCTAGAATCCCTCGAAATACGCTCGAACGCCGAATTCCCTCCAGACTTCCTGGGCGGTAGCGCGCCCCGACTCCGCTATAAAGTCCACCCGGGCTTTGCCTTTGGAAGCGAGGTGGCTTGCCAATGTGGTTGAGCTGGAGTGTCAGAAAGTGCATTTCGAAGCCGCCTGGATGTCTCAACTAACGACCCTTGCACTCACCGAAGGCTGGGATGCGCTGGATGCAGCAAGCGGACTCCTTTCAGCCCTGGAGAATATGCCCCTGTTGCAGCGTCTATCCTTCGCGGCTCCCAAATCATTCGACACGGCTCCCTCCACCTTCATCACCTCCGTGATATCACTGTTGACCTGGGCGACAAATGCGAGGCGATGGCACCACTCTTTGATTTCCTCGTGGTGGACAGCATCCATACACTGGAGACAATATGGCCGCAGCGTTGGGTTGAAATAGGGACGTTGAGACCCGTGTGCCACTTCTTCGCCACCTACTATGGAGGCCCCGATCTACACGTGTTGCGCTGCACGGATAGAGATACTCAGTTTTCGATTTCGTTGGACCTGTACACCATGCCCGCCCTCAGCTTCAAAGAACGCCACCCCAGGGCTTTGTCAGATTTCATGCGGTTGCTCCCCTGTTGTACGCCCCGCATCTTGGACACAAATATAACCGCAACCAATGTCGACAGTAGCTGCCTTAAGTTAGTACAGGCACTCCACCACGCCCCCATTGAAGAACTACACGTCGTCTCATCCACCTCTGTGCCTAATCCATCATACCCGTTCCTTCGGCGACTTCATATCAAGGGACTTGACGACTATGACCTAGTCCCTCGGTTGAAACGGTGGATAGCTGTGCGACGGTCGGTGGCCTGCCTTGAACACCTTGTCATAAAGGGCTGCGACTTTCTTGAGGAGGAGATCGAATCTCTGCAGAAGATACCATCACCCACCGTCGTGACCATACTCCCGTAGTACTGTCGTCTCCTGTATATTCATGGTGTAATAGCTTCTGTGACACTATTCCAAGGTACCAATTCCTCGCGCAATCAATCTCTTCGCTGCGCCGTACTCAACTGTGCCTCTCCTAGAGCCGAGAGCAGGATTTCAATAGTGATCCGACGTGTTCAACTTCTCACCGCAGTGATATCTTTCGCAACCCATCACTTTCAAGTAATAAACACACCATAATTACCTTCATCGTATGCCTGCACAACGTGCCGAATGCCAGCGTTTAATGGCTGGTATCGTCCTCGCTCTGGGCGCGACACTGACACTTTGGAAGTGGATACACTCCAACCCAGTGAAAGAGCCGTAATTCTCCAAGGCCCTGAGGAAATACCGAAAGGATGCATTGCCGGCCAAACGCAGAACTTGAATGGAGTCGCAGATTGATCTAGGCAGCTCCCTGTCGATAGCGCGGCAATCGAGACACGCCACTGCGATGTTTTGCTCGGCGATAAATTGTAAAAATGTTTCCCACTGAACGGCGTCCGGGAATTGGCTGTCAGCCTCGATATTCAGTCGCGGTTGCAGGTTCCAAGGTGGTGTTGGGGAATCAAAATTGTCGTAGAGCTGCATCAGCACGGGGGTGATGATAAGCCGCTGCTTCACTAGATATGTGCCGTGTTCTATGAAAAAGTCACGAATCGCCTCCAGAGGCACAAGCCTTTCGTGCGGCGATATGTCGAAGGGGGCATCGGTGATGAGGGAGGACGAGAACGATTCAAGCCTAGGGCAATCGATGTATCTCAAAATTTGGAACCAAGGCCCTTGACCGTACTTTAGGCTGTTCAGGGAGAGCTCCTTCAAAAATGGGAGTTCGACCCTTGAGTGGAGGGGTGCGGAGTAGCTAGATGTGTTGGTCGGGAGGGTGAAGGCGAGGGCTTGCAGTTGAGGTTGTCTCTGCAATAACGAGAGGAAATCATCGGCAACAAGGGGTTCCCTGTTGTTTTTGAGTACAGATGCCCAGATGCCGGACAATGTTAGCTGCTGCAGGTTTGACAGCATGTGGCCGTCAATGGGGATTCGCCCTAGTTGTAGGGATACGGACTTCAATGATGGGATGTGCGCGTCAAAGAAGGAATTGGGAATGTCGCATCGGCTCGACATTATCAGAGATTGCAGGACAGGGAGAGGGTGCGAGAAGATTGTCTTATCGAGAAACGTCCGCTAACAAAGTAAGCCTGCGAATGCGCTGGAATACACCAACGGAGTCACCCCCGAAGACCTGTATTATAGTGTTGCAATCGATGTCGAGCGGTGCGTCGGGATAACGCTTCGCGACTTCCTGCAACGAGTGCTTTGAGAGTTAGTGCAGCCGTGTCCACAGCGACGGCGAGCCTAGGGCGATTGTGCGCCACTTTCGGCAGACGCGGGCGACCCGCGTCCAATGAACTGTGCCGTAGAGAGCATGTGTACCGCGGTCTGGATGGGCGTGAATAGGCTCCAAATATGAGGGCGTTATGGAGGAGTGCACTTACGCGTCATCTGCGCGCATCTCGAGCGCGCCTTCCGGGTGAGGTACAGGCGTCGCTGTGTGGACCAATGTTCAGTCACATATGAACTACATCGGAAGGCGCGAAGCGGCTATGGGACATACCGAACGCGATAATGAGCGATGCGTACAAGGCGATCGCGAGCTGCATTGATTGCGTCAAGTGGGTGGGTGTGTCTGTGCCAGGTGGGTGTGTATATTAGCTGCGGTGAGCTGTCTGGTTGGCTGCTGCGTACGTCTTCCTCTTTATACCTGACATTTAAGACCACTGGTGTCTAGTACATATCAATCGACGCCCGGACCTGCCGACCCCCGAACATATCAGTATGTCTTTCATGATGAGAGAGAGACATTAGTAAAAAACTAAGAGAGATTCCTGCGCCTGGAAGTTTAGCTACTAGCAGCACGGAAACGGGAGCATCTGGTAGGGCGCTTCGGGGATCGGCAATCACACGCCCCGGTGTTCACTTGAGCTGGGACCTAGTAGTAAGAAGGTCAGAACCAGAGTCCTAAGGTCCGAGGAAGGTCTTCTCGCGGTAATTCGCATGAGACATCAAATGTTGAATCCTGGTACTAGACTTACCACTTGGATCGGCAGCGCTCAGTTGACACTTCGTTTGGATCTATAAATACACCGGCTTTGGCACTGGGCAGCCGGCGCGCCAGAACACACACTGAATGCATTCGACCAAAAGCCCACTAATTTAGTGTTTGACCACACGTACATGGTGTAGGAAAGGTACTTCGCTGCCAAGTCCGCGTCTTTCGAATCGCCGGTCGCCAGTCGTGACGCGCGGCCTGGAGAAGATACTCGTTTCTTCCTTCCGTCATCTCCGCCCAGCGTAGGGCGGGATGAAAAGACAATGGAACACGAGGCAAACGTACCGGGAGAATCGTCAGAGACGCTGCGCGACCTCGCCCAGGGAGTGCTGACGGCTTTGGGAGAGTATTATAAGGTGGCTATGTCAATTATTCTCGGAGGTCGAGAGTACATCATGATATGCCGACGAGTGTACAGAAGACCGGGGTGATCAACCTTTTTTCGTCTTTTTGCTCTCGACGAACAGCACCCTCTGCTTGACTGCACAGCCGCCATGAGTACTGCAAGCATGGACGATGGAAAGGAGGACGCACCGCGGGGATCATACTTCACAGCGGACAGCTTGGGGCCCGTACGCAGGCGCTGGGTCGTGTAGAAGAACCCCGTCTGGGCGGTCGAGATGAGGCGGATGATTTGTGTGCTAAAACGCGAGTTGCAGCGGAATTGGGGGAGCTGGTTCTGACACGCACCGTGCTTTCGCTTTTCCCGCCATGGCTGCGTGAAAACCGTGTTTGGGCGCTTACTGGCAACTGATACACGGCTCAAGCGCAAGCGCTCAAGCGGAGACAAGTCTTCATATTTACTGGCGGGGCTTTCACTGTGCACGACACCTATCTACATAACAGGTCCTATCTAGGCATCCCGCCGCGGCCAAAAGGCTATATAAACGGGAGATCGCCAACACAATTGGCAAGTCCTTATTTTATCCCGTCGTCCCCAAGTTTCGCTATTCCAACACTTACGGCGTAGGCCACCACCCGGCATTCGAACACGTCGTCGAGCACGCGACGAACGCAGCGTTGCACGCCATGATGCCAGCGGGGCGACAGGCGCCGCTATAAACGTCCCAAAGGCAACTCCTGCGGAGCCGTAGCACATCGCCATCATACAGAGACATGCTAGAAGCGGCGTTTAGAAAGAGGGTTGTTGTTGTGGGGGATGATAAGGGTGCTTATTAGTTTGACATGCGCCGTAAGTGATAAGGCCTGCGTTGGCACCCGAGAGAGACGCTAGGGCGATAACGAGAGCGAGCTTGGTGGCGAAGAACCGCATACTAATATCGACGAGGTCTTTTATGGTCCGTTGTAAGTACTGGTGTATGTAGACGCCTGCCAGTGCCCATGGGCATTTTGTCTGACAGTTGACCGAAGCTCACTGCATCAAAGATTGCACTTCTAAGCATCGAATTCTGTTTCAATGATCATAACCCATTCTCCAATAGATTCAGTCAAACAGAGCGTGTCTGCGCTCTGAGGAATTGTCATTGGTGCAAAATTGGCCCCCGCTGGGCCCTTTGAGTGTTGGGTATTGTTCACTGGGTATTCCAATGCAAAAATAATGATAGGTGCGGCGCGAAATCAAATACAGCGTAAAGATTGAATCCATTGCGTAAGTTGCCCGATATATATGTGAGATGATTGTCCAATGTAAATGTGAGATAAATAGTATTTCGTCTTTTTGTCGTATAGGAATTTGCGATCCGTGTCTCGCCGCTCGCGAATGCGCGAGACGACCGTTCGTACAGGAGTGTCACTGGGATAAGTAGTGTTCTAGTGTCATGCATGCTGGCAGGGGGAACAGCGTCAGCAACAAGTTAACGTGTGATAGGGTTGATATAGCTTACTTTGTTGAGTGAACTTTGGCTTACAAGGGTATCATCCTCACCGAGCATGTTGTGTGTGATGAGTGCCCATTGGCGGTCGTCGAGCGTTCGCAGTGTAGCTTGGAGCTCCATTCTCATCAGGAACGCCTCGTCCACGGATACGACGCCCCCTGCGTACGCTGCCCATTGCGCATCGCCATCGCGGCTGGTGGTCGACGACGACGAATGAGCCACGAATCGTAGTACCGCCATGAACAGGTGATGCGGCGACGACGATGCGAGGGGGCACGCCGCGGCCTTGGTCAGGCAACTGATGACTTTGAGCGTCGTCAGTGCGGTGGATAGGGGGATACTGGTTTCGCGGAGGAGGCGGTCGATGAATACAGCGAGCTTGACGCGGGGGGCGACGAAGGCGTGTTGGCTGCGGCGGAGAGGAGACTGGTGTGATAGCTTCTGGGTCGTGCGTGCACAATGTTGTGCGACCTTTGCGGTGGAATCTTTGCCAAACCTCTAGCAGGGGGTTAGCATGTGCGTTAGGGGTTGAGAAGTGAGTGAACTAACCTTGAAGTAGGCATCGACGGAATAGAAATGCTGGCGCATCGTGGCGAAAGTGATCAGGCTGGTAGAATATTGGAAGGTAGACATGGTGGTGATGATAGAAGGCGGTAGGAAATCATCTTGCGAAATGCGAGGTATTTATGCAGTCGAGTCCGTAGGCGTATACACTCGCTCCCTTCCGCTGTCCGCTGTAATCACAACAACAACCTGCAACAACAACCCCGTCATCCGCTCTGTTTGTCCTGTTTGCTTTTGGAGCATTTGCACGGCTCCCGACACTTCCTACCACTTGCTGACATTTGCTGACACCCGTCGTCGGTGGTTGGTTCGCCCGACCCGCCATTCCGCCTTGCGTCCAATAGCCTCCAATAGGGCATCGCGCTGGACCCCTATTCGCCACTGGATTTCGACCTTTTAGCGTCTGTCCGGAAGCTCCAACGATGCGCCATCCATCTTGTGTTTACGTTGAATGCACCCCCGGGCTATGCAAGGGGGTGAAGAATCGAATGTTCAAGGGGTGCCGGTGAGGGAGGAGTAAGAGGGACTCCTGAGGTCGTTCGCCTGTACGTCTGATTAAATAAAGTTAAAACCGCAGAGCGGGTTGCAGTACACTAGGATAGTCAATGATCTGGTAAACATAGCATCGGAATAGGGTGCGCAGAGAGCCGTTTGCAGAGAGCCTGACGAGTCGTTGGAGCCAACCATCGCAGCAAAGTCGACCCATACCCCTGAATTACCCCTTTTCGCCTTCGTCGTTCGTTAAGGACGGATCAGCTTGTCCTCGCCTGTACACAAAACTCAGATTAGATACACATGTTTTGCGAGAAAAAGTTGTGTGTGATACCTTAGTTGTGCTACTGCTTCGGTGTGCCCGCTCATTGCTCAATCCTTGAAACAATCCTAAGGCAAAGGTAGTGCGTTGCGTACAAGTTGAATTCAAGTGAACAAACCGATGACTGTGAGTGAGTCGATCGGTGACTTAGGGACTATAGAGCGCGGTGCGAAAGGCTGGAAAATAGCTTTCAAAGACGGTGAGGATGAGTGAATAGAAGGATAAAATTGAAGTTTAAACAGTGGAAGCCTTTTGTTTTCCGCATCGAAGACTCAGAGCAGACCTGCAAAAGCTTGTCAGCTTTCTAGGCCGTTTCCTGGAGTTAATCTGCGAGCAGAACCTAGGTACCTAGCTGTTTACGATGAAAGGCTACAGTGTACGCCCCCGCGATAACCCCGCGACTCCCAAAATCATAACAGTACCGCTTATCACGTGCCAGTGGAACTGGGTCCGATTCGTCCGAATTACGAACTACTTGTCCTTCTCTTTGCAGTACTCTTTTCTGGAGATCGTCGAATCTGGGGTGTTCTCCTACTTGCGAACACGATGTCAATCACCACAGCCCCGCATGATCCAATATTCAGTATTCAGCGCTTCAGCTTCAGCACGCACTGAGAAGCAACAGAAGTTCGGGTACCGTCGAATTCACTGCTAATATAATAGCTTCCCACCACGCAGAACACACGAAGTAGATCAATCATCAATGCATCTGCATCAATCGCGAGCCTCAACGATGCCAGGAGGACGGTATCATCTGCTGCAGACTGGGACTAGGCGTCAGATTCGTCTCTTCGTCTCTTCCTACCCTATGTCAATCTCGCTTGCGGCTTCCAAAGCGCTCCATCACCATGCACTCTACTAATATTCGCCTCCGTCGCCTCCATCGCCTTCACTGCTCTTCGCGCGGCTATCGATACGCGCGCTACGGCTCTTGGGCTACGCTACTGGTTGTCTCAATACTCACCGCCAAGGAACTAGGCCACGACGATGCCACGGTAAATCGAAGCACACGATTCTATATGTATGAATGGATCTGCGGTTCCGGAATCTTTGGTTCGATCAATGCGACTCTGCGACTCACCTCGTTGCAGCGGCGTTCGAGATGTAGACAGCTGGAGCCCTCCCTCGACGATCTAGATTCTAGATTCTACATTGGGTAGACACTATCCATCTACAGGGCCTACTGAATACTGGGGCTGGACACTGGACCTACAATTGTACGACGTTACGAGTAAGCATTGTCCATCGTCCATTGTTCGTGATCCAGATACGCGGATCGAAGGTTCTGATGCACTGATGCACATCATGAACATGATTTTCGCCGTTTCGAGACCAAATCAGTATTGTCATATCACGATTCTGGAATTCCTCTGTCATGTTCTGTTCTGTTTGGCGCGTATGATTGGGGTGACTGAGTCTGGAAGCTGGAAGCCGTGGACACATGATGCATATATAAGTACAGCCAATAAGGCCGAAGCGCTCGAGGCTTCGATTCGACAATGGCGAAGATAAGCTTTGGGGCACCGGGTGGGGGCACGGCGCTAAGGTTTTCGATGTCGAAGTAAGTAATCGACCATCTTCCTTCCTTTCTTCCCCCCACGATCCCCCAGCCGAAAGTAGTCATGCAGTTCACCTCAACCTCGAAGTTCCTCTCGACTCTGCCTCTAGCTGTCGCTGTTGCTATTGCTATTATTTGTATCACCGGTGCGCAAGTTCAAGCGATCCCGACGACTCTGGCCGTTGGGGGAGATGAGGCGTATGGGTTGTGTCAGACGGGTACGTGCATGTTTGAATCGTCTGCATATCAATCATCATCTCCGTACTCATCGATCCCTTCCAATCATCATGTATGTAGACTGCAACACCAACACCGTCGCGTGCTACAAAGCGAACAACGCGACGTTCGGCACGGTGGTGGCTGTTCACGGGCAGGTGATGCCCGGCATACTGGCGTGCAACAAGGCGCAGGGGGCGTGCCACGCTGCGTGTGCTGCGAAGCACCTCAGCAAGGATACGAACCGAAGCAAGAAGACGGACGGAAGCAAGGATACGAGCCCCAGCAAGGACACGAGCCCCAGCAAGGACACGAGCCCCAGCAAGGATACGAGCCCCAGCAAGAATCCGAGTCCGCCGGCGACTCGGCGCAGGCTCTAGGGCTCCCGCTAACCCTACGGCGCCTACGCCGAGTCAACTTGAACAACTCAAATATTCGTGGTTCGTGGGTAATGCTTGTTTGGAAGGATGTTGTACGAGGTGGGCTCACAACCCGTCCTGGTCCGTTGGCCGTTGTGACTGATCGTCATCCCTTAACAGGAATGTAGTGCAATGTGTATGCAGTTTGTGAAGTGGGCATGGTGGACGTTGTAGCAGTGGATATACCTGTCGTCGTACGCATACCCGTTGTTTTCTTTTGTCCCCAAATTCCCAATCTACACAACACAAGCGCTGTTGTCCTGTTGTTCTGCTGTCCCTTGCAATCTTTCCTGGATGTTCCGAGTTCGTTGGCACCCCGAAGCTCCGCGGCACCTGGTTTCGTATATGCGCGATCAATCGATCACTGTCAGGGGCTCCCCTATTATCGCCCCTACTTACACGACTCGGATGCCACAAGTTTCGGCGATTCTATCAACGAAAGGCCTTTGTGCACGGTAAAATTTTGTGTCATTGTCCAGCCACGCAGTATCGCAACGTCTCCCGCACAAATCCACAGAACTTCAACCCAGCACGCCTTCCCCAGGGCACGAAACACGACTCGGAAGTGGATCATAATCGCACTTCCACCCGAGGCTTTTGGATGACCTCCTTGGAAGGGTATCAACTTCCGCAAGCACGACTGGGCCACGAATTATGGAAGGATAAGAGTAAGTGCGAGCCTTCGACTCGGATGGGCATTGAATATTGGATATTGATGCGTGATGCATGAGCCATGATGCATGATGCATCGATGCGACGGCTCTCGGAAGAATAACCAGGAGGCAGACACGCTGACACAATGGCTTCAGCCTTCTCTCTACTCAAGTACCCACTGCTCAGAGGCATCTCCTTATAAGAACCCTTCACCCCTCGACTGAGTCGACTCATCTCACTTGCTTCCTACCCTCGCATCCCCCTCCCAGCCCTCATATCCAATTCCCCTCACAAAATACCAACCGCTCATACTGTAGTAGCCATGCGCTTCTCCAAACTCGCCCCCGTCTCCCTCGTCCTCGCCGCCCTCTCGAGAGTCGAGGCAGGTCCCATCGCGTACGGCTTATGCCAAACCGGTAAGCATTCATGACTTACGACTGCGTATGCATTGTAATTGAACTCCTCAGGCTGCAACACCGTCACCGTAGCGTGCTACGCCGCCGCCGGCTTCACCTTCGGGACGGTCATCGCAGCGCCCGCCACCCCCGCCGTCCTCCTCGCGTGCAACGCCGCTCTGGGCGTGTGCTCGGCTACTTGTGCGACGGTTGCGCTGTTCGCGCCTACCCCTTGAACGGTGAGCACGTCCAATTCGTCGCGTGTTTATAATGGTTATTAACGACCTACCTAGTGCAGACTTGGAGGACGTAGAGGGATAAGGCGTCGCCAGTATCACATCTACATAAATAGCATCCTTGTTTCGAGATTGTTTCGCGCATGACATCGTATTCACTATACTGGTAGCTTCGCTCTGTGTCTTTCCTAGTAGTTGTTACAATAAAAGCTCCGCGAACGTACTCAGCGCACCCAGGGCCAACGTCCAACGTCCACCCAACAAGCCCCCACAAACAAAAACGGCAGCACCTCTCCCTACCTCTCCCCAACTCTATGATGATAACATGGTACTTGTTATTACAATATACAGCAGAGACATGACAGCATGCGAACACATCCCAGTGCAAATTATATAGATATAGTGTTACAGATGTCGAATGTCTAATCGTACTCGAAAGCAGAGCAACTGGCAAGGCAAGAGATGGAGCAAGGTGTCACAGATGGAAGAGCGCATCAATAATATCGTACGTATGCGGTCATGCCATCTCTTCGTCGGTGTCGGAAAGGACTTCCTTGCTTTTACTGTGGATGGGCGGGTAGCGTTAGTCTCGTCAAGAGAGAAAAGAAACAGGAAGAGGTGCTCACAACTGCTTTTTGCGAGGATTCGCAGCTTCATCCTCATCGTCCCTGACAACTCTCTTCTTGGAGCCTCGCTGCAGTAATAAACAAGTCTTAACAAGGAAGTCGAAACAACGAACGGAGATATCATCACCTTTTTCAACGGTCGATCGGTATTCTCGTCCTCGTCACTGAACACTGCTTGCTCCTCCTCCCCTTCCGCCGCCTTCTTCAGCTTGCCGCGGCGCTTCTTCTTCGGCTCGCCAGCTTCGTCCCCGCTCCCACCGGCGCCTGCTTCAGCCTTGGCTCTGCGCGGCTTCTTCGCCTTCCGTTCGCGCTCCTCATCGCTCTCCATGCGCACTTCCCGGGTCCATTCTTGCGCAGTCTCGCGCGCAATCCGCCGTTCCTCCGCCAGCTTCTCCGCCTCCCGCCGTATCTCCTCCAGACGCACACGCTACAAACATCACAATCGAACGAATCAGAAACAACGCTCAAACGCGTGGTAGAACGCACCTCGATCGCCTCTTGCCTCTCCTTCTCTTCCTGGCGCTTGGTACGCGCCGCATCGAGCTTCGCTTGCGTCTCCGACTCGTGATCCGTTTGTGCGGCGAGTTGGTCACCGCCTTT
The DNA here is from genome assembly GCA_019677325.2 of Pleurotus cornucopiae. NCBI lineage: Eukaryota > Fungi > Basidiomycota > Agaricomycetes > Agaricales > Pleurotaceae > Pleurotus > Pleurotus cornucopiae. The sequence continues at coordinate 524,684 of CM033828.1, read as the reverse complement.
CCGAAGCAGACTCTCGCCGTATTTGCGACGCTGGTCGGCGATGTCGCGATTGTAGGGCACAACGGGTGCTGGGTCGGCATAGAGTGAAGCGAACAACCTATGCGTACGCTAATTAGCAAGCTATATAGGAAGAAAGCTGTGAAGTGACCGACTTCTGCGCATGTCCAGCTTGGTCGATTGCCCACTTGAGATCCTTGAGGGTTCGCTTCGCCGGGGGTATGGTGAAGAGGAGCTCGGCAGTCTTTTGCTGTATCATAGCAATGTTATAGAGAATGACTTTGTCACTTGGTTGAAGATGGAGGGCCTATTTCAGATCACATGTTAGTGAATAAATCGGGCATCGAACGAACACTTGTTATACCTGTTGAGCGTAACGTAGCGCTGTGCTCATCGCGGGGAAAGATTGATCCTTAGTCGCCTTGGCATACCACGAACGACAGAGACAAAGAAGTACAGATATGTTTTGCCCTTTGTAGAACCGACCGGATGCGGTTTCGTACTGATAATGGCGCAAAATTAGCACAATTCACAGCACGGAAGGGGAGTATCCCTACACTCTCAATCGCGCGGTCGAATTCGTCGCGGGCATAGTAGCAATGTCCCATGTTTTGATACACGCTCCCATCGTTGATGGACTCGCGCACCTTGGCGAAGATATCCAGCGCCTCGCGCGCATTCCTCATCCGATACATAACCCCCTCAGCGCCCGACATCTGCGTCGGCGGTCCCAACGCATCTTCCGCAGTAACGATAGCAAGCCCTTGCGCCGCGAACGCGCACATCGGATCCATCTGCAAAGCTTTCTCGTAGAACTCGGCCGATCGCAGGTAGTTCTTCCGCCGGTCTTCCGCACCTTGGTGGCTGGTGTCCCTGCTCTCTCGCGCCTGGTTGTATATTATCCACCCAGAGGCACAGAGAGAGTAGACGTCGTGGCGATCGTGGTCTTTCAGCGTCGCATACACGAAGTCGCGAGCGACCTTGGGGAGATTGGTCTGTATGAGGAAGTAGGTGTAGAAAGCGCGGAGTTCGAGGTTGGCACTTTGGGACGACAGAGCTTGCTTGATAAGGTCCAGTGCTTCGTTGTTCCGGTTGAGGTTTGTTAACATGTAAGCCTGCCGGATTTTAGCTATTGGTATGTCAGCCAGTGGGTTCCACATGTTCGGAGCGGTCTCTTTCGCTCACCGTCCACGTATTCGGGATGCCTTGCTAGTAGCTTATCATAGGCATCCCTGGCCATGTCTTCTGCGCCTTGATCTTCGTACACCCTGGCGAGGTTATACAGGATCGAGGTGGAAGCACCTTCGCCAACTTCAGACGAAGTCGCGCTGGCGGTCAATGCCCTCTCGTACATCGACCTCGCGCCGGAATAATCGCCGGAAATATGCATCAGCGCCCCAATGTTGTTCAATAACCGGGGATCAACGGCGCCGCCTGTGCCTTTGGCGAGGTGTTCACTCGTTCTGAGTGCTTCGTGTAGCGCTTTGCTCACACGGTCAAGATTGTCTTTTCGCCACAATCGGGCTACTTCGACGTGGACATGTGTATCGTCGACGAGACTGCGGTGAGACCGTGTCATGGTGCCATTGCGGGATGCCTCTAGTTCGAAGCCTTTCATAGCGCTATCGAATAGATCACGGGCCCGTATCTGGTCGTTGGCAGCCTCATCTTTGGAGACGCCGGGACGAGGGTGGGCCAGGAGTGAGGCGAGCATGATGGTAGCCTCGGCTGACTTTTGGGGATTCGGAGCTTGCAGGAGCGTATTTAACGTATGAATAGCGGCAGCGGTGTTATCTGGACATGTTTAGTATTTAGGGAGACCACGTTTTATACGAGGGAAGAAACGTACCGTTCTTTAACTGTAACTGAGCTTGGCCAACTGATCCAACAATGTTCTTGGGCTGACCATCTAGCGCAGATTTGTAATATTTCAAAGCGAGCGGCAGCGAACCTTGGGCATGGGACACTCTCGCAGCCCGCAGATAGCCGTCGGTCAGCACGGTCAACGTATCTGCAAACTGCACAGTTCTTTCAGCCAGCTTAAGCGCCTGTGGGGGTGGGACGTGAGCGGGCTCCAATGCGACGAAGGGCGTGAGCACGCACCTGCTTGTGATTACCCTTTTGCAAGACAATTTCACACAGGGCATTTGCAGCGGCGGCGCTTTTACGGTTGGTTCGGAAGGCAGTCTCAACAAGCTTGGTGCCGGTGACGAATAGACGTTTCCGCTCCTGTTCCGGCTGCTGCTCGTTTTTACTGGAGTTGATACCATCCAGTCCAAGAAGGAGTTGTGCGGGCCATCCTTCACCGTCGTCTTCGCCCAATTCTGCAACCTGTTGGTCGTGCTGTCCCACGCGTCTGAGCCCAGACTGCAACAATGAAAAGAACTATGACGTACCAGTTCAAGACTTCGATGCCAGGCAGCGCGCGCTTTGGATTTGTAGTCCATTGCCCACAGGCATAGGCCAATGCCTATTCGGGGATCAGGCTTGCAATTGGGGTTTAGTTGAAGAACATTCTGAAATATCTTCAAGGACGCGGGATATTGCCGCCGAGCATACAGAATTCTCGCCTTCAGAAGCGGTGAGCAATAACATAGGTTCGTTCAGATTGCATGCACCTTTCCTAGCAGTGCAACCAAATTGTTGGGCTGCTGGGTGAGAACGCTTTCAAAAGATCGAAGAGCATCGTCAATTGACCGAGTTGCGAGCTGCTGAACGCCTGATGATGTCTCAACACGAATGAGCTCGGGTCAAGAAATGCCTTCATACCTCGAGTCAAGAAAGACAGAGTGTTTGTCGCCTCAGCCTCGTCCTGGTTCTCACTTCTATATCTCTCGGCAGTGTTGATGAACAGGGCAGCTTCTTTGTGATACGCTTCCTTTGTCTTCTCATTGGTGAGGACGTCCTGACCTATGGACATTCTGTACACCGTCCATAATTACTACGCGGTGGGATGACTCACGAGCATCAGGTAGCAGCACTTTAGGAGCATCCCGCGCGCGCGCAATTTGTATGTTCGCCAGTAACATATATATTGGGGGCAGGCTCGAAGTTGTACCGCTAGACTGGAATTCTAGCGCAAATGCGCATAAATAACATGGTATGCACAGGAAGCATGGACTCCCAACGTACTGTCTACCACAGCATGAGCGATGCGCTCAGCTGCGTCCAAATAACCTCTTCTCCAATACTCTGCAGCGAGCTTGGACCACACCCATATCTTCCCCAGGCCCTCTTTCAGCAGCTCGAGAACGTCCTCTGGATTTGGATCGAGATTGTCGAGGTCGATCGTAATAACTTCTTGGCCACCAAGCTCTATGTCGACCGACCGGCCTGGGGGGACATCATCCGCCATGATGAGGGGCGCAAAGGAGTGAAAAGGGTAGGCGTTGGGTATAAATGGACCTCTGCCTGCCGAGACCTGTACGACCAGATTATGTCGTGAGAGGGAACGGTGAAGACACTGACCCAGTCCGAGCAGTCTCACACGTGACCGACTCATAGGCGCCTATTCTTTGTTTGCACGAGGCAAACAGTGGCTTGAAGTGGCATCTAGTCATTTTGTGTATCCACCACATTGGTCGGTCGAGAAAGCAAGTCAGAACCGAGCCAGAGTTCTCGGAGGTCAGCCCATACACTGTGCGGACGGCCTAATGACTGTAACACATCGGAAGCCTCAACAATTGGACGAATTGCAAGGTAGAATGGTTGAGAACGCAGGCTTTTTCTACGGGCTTACATATTCCATAGCAGMTGCTGAACCCGATCAACAATTCCACTGCGATTCCTGTACATGTGATCTTACCCATTCCGTCCGTATAAAATGTGCCGATCCCATATGCGAACCTGGCGACGGAGTAGACCTCTGCCCAACCTGCTTCTGTGCCGGCAAGGAATTCGGCCAACATAAGGCTGGCCACGCCTACCGCATCGTTGTATGTTTCTTCCACGATACGCATACCACGCCCTCCCGCTGACCCGACGTAGGAATTGCACTCGTACCCAATATTCCATCAGGACTGGGGCGCTGATGAGTAAGCTACAGCACAACTGCCAGCCCTCGTATGCTCATCACGACTAGGGAACTTCTCATGCTGTCCGGCATCGCCGCCCAAGGACTCGGAAACTGGAAGAAAGTCGCTGACCATATTGGCACACGGACCAGAGACGAGGTCGAGGAGCACTACAACTCGGTGTACATTAACTCCCCCAACTGGCCGCTGCCGGTATGTCGAGCCCGTCCATTCTACTGTGTCCCACCGCTCATCAAGCCCAGGTTATGGACCGACAATTTGATATTGATCCCGCAGAGTTCCACGAGCGTAAGCGGCGGCGCATTGCTAAAATGAACGCCGCCGCCCCACCACCCGCCAAACCGGCACCGACCTCAGCGCCGGGTATCCACGAAGTCGCCACCTTCCTCCCAGGCCGTCTTGAATTCGAACACGAGCTGGACAATGACGCTGAGGATCTCGTCAAGGATCTGGAGTTTGGCATGTGTATGGAGTACGGAGGCGATCAAATTGCAGAAGACGAGCACGATTTGGACGTTAAGGCGAGACAGAAGTGGGCAGAAGAGAGGCAAGCAGCGGCTACAGCAGGGAAGGGGCCTATGAAGGGCATAGTGAACGGGACTGTCAATGGCTACCACCTTCACGGCGATGTTGTAAAACGAGAGTCTCAGTCGCATTCGCAGTCTCAATCCCAATCAAAGTCAGAGGAAGATAACGCGAACGGTAATGGTGAAGACGACGGGGCCGATGAAGTCACACAGCCACCTCCGATAGAAACACCGGATTCCCTTGTGTTCAAACTTACTTTGCTGGAGATGTACGCCCAAAGGGTTGAGAAGCGGTTGGAAGCAAAAGCCATCATGCTTGATAGAGGATTACTGGAGTACAAGAAGGTGCCAATCCATCACCTCATCATCTGGTTTCAAATTCGCTGACGAGTCCTAGATGGCTGCTGCAGAGAAGAAGCGACCAAGAGAAGAAAAGGAACTTGTCCATCGCTTAAAGCCCTTCGCTAAACTTCAAACTGCTGATGACTTCGAGGTATTTACCACCGACATTATGTGTACGTCCGCACTTGATCTCCGAATGAATTTGACTCTCAATTGCCTTACAGACGAAGCTATGCTGCGGAAGCAAATACAAGAACTGCAGAGCTATCGTCGGCTTGGACTGCAAACGGTGGCAGACATCGATAAATACCAAGTTGATCTCAACAACAGACGCGTAAGTGTGTTGTTGACGTATATTGCGTGGGCTTATTCCCATCGTGGCAGTCACAACCCAAAGGCAGCCGCGATGTGCCAGGGCGGAAAAGTCATGAACGCGACTTCACGCCAAAGCCAGCTGTGCGCAGACCACGTAAGCCTATTCGCTTATTTCACTAACCTGTCTAATCTTTTACCTCAGCTGCGCCGCTCAACATTGCAAACAGCCCATGCCTCCACCTCCTTACTCCAGGGGAACAAACCCTCTGCTCCACCCTGCGTATCCTACCGAAGCCATATCTGGTTATCAAGGAGACCCTGGTACGCGAGTACGCCCGACGTGGTGGAAAATTACGACGCCGTGAAGCACGCGATCTCGTCAAGATCGATGTCAACAAGACCAGTCGAGTCTGGGACTTCCTCGTGCAGACCGGCTTCCTCAAGATCACAGCCGAGCCTGCTGCCCCCGCAGCATCAGCAGCCCAGGCTCCCCCGGATAGCACCACGTAAGTGATGTCAGGTGTACATATCGTTACGGCGGCTGATAACAACAAATTGTACATGTCGACAGTAGCAGCACGACTAGCTCCGCTCTTCCTCCCTCGACAAGCGGATCTCCGTTGAAAGATCAAGCAGCGAAGAGTTCTCCACGATTGCCAACGTTACCTCCACCTCCGTTGAATTACCAAGCCACGATGCCCACCCAGAACGGGTTTACATTCCAACACCCCTTGCCTCAAGCACAAACTACAGCGTGGACTCCCCACTAATTACATATTCACTCCGCCTCACCTCTTCTCACCTTTCGGCGATTTCAGCTCCCGCTGGAAAAACTATATCTATCATTATTCGATTCGGATTATTCCCGCCTCATCATATATACCGTCTCGCGCATTTGTATTATATCAGCATATTCATTTTGTAGTTGTATCATTCTGAGGAGGAAGTAATCGGAGTGTCTAATAAGTCCAGAACAATCTGGGAATCGTTTGGTATGTTGGCCGTGCGGAGGTATTCGTCGTTCCTATGTTTGAGATTAGACGCGAAAATCCGAAGGGCTAATCACACATACCAAAACTATTTCACGGGAACGACTAAATTCAGCAGCAGAGCCATACGGAATGAAGTGCCACTTACTTTCGAGTAGTGACGGGTACCAGAATCACAACTACGTAGGGTTGAATGAATTCACAGAACAGGATGATGCATTCCAGTGACTCACAGAATGGTGACTATCTTTTGCCCGTCCTTCCAGCCCATCTGGCGTACTAACTTCACGCACGCCACCAAATTACACGCGCTACTAGACCCAAGGAAAAGGCCGTCGTTGTGCACCAAATACCTTGACATGCTGACAGCCTCGGCATCCGTTATTCTGCCGCATTCCGGCTAAAATCAGACTCATTGATCAAAGCGCGAGGCAAGGACGAACCTGAAGGCATCATCGATAATCGGGAGGGCAAGTTCTATGTTGTTCGTTAGTCGGTTGATTCCACTAAACGACTCTCGCTTGTCAGGATAGAACCGAGCACCAGGGTATCGAAGGTTCGGACGTACATCCCTTCAACGACAGTGTCTACCTGGTGCCGTCGCTTCGTCCCTTCAGCCTCCTTGCGATCGAACATGACGCCGTATTTCACCTAAATGAGCAAGTCAGCGATCCAGGGAATCGGCGAGGATAGGCGGAGAGGTACTTTGTTATACAACCCGCTGCCCTCTGGATCTGCCAACGCCACGATGACGTCCTCGTTCATGGACTTCAGGTACTGCCCAACGCCAGCTATCGTTCCCCCCGTCCCTGCCAAAGCGGGATGATGTGAAACGCATATGCAAAGACACGCCATGCGCACCTGCCCCACTGACAAACGCATCTACCCGACCGTCTGTCTGTCTCCAGATCTCTGGTCCAGTACCGTCAAAATGAGCATCAAAGTTGCTTTTGTTCTGGATGTATGCAGGGGTAAGATATGATGCGGGCGAACTGGGGTACGTTTCACGAACCTCGAATTGGTCTGCAAAGAATCCTCGAGGCTTGCTGACGATATCCTCGTCCGCACGTGGGTCGGCGTCGGCACCTGAGGTTGCATGGGTGGACATCGTAGAAATAACTACGGAGGATGGGGACTTGAGTAGGTGCGAAGACCCGTTGTCGGTAAGACTGTTAACTCGATCCATGCTACTCTGTTTGCCAAATTCAATGGCGCGCCGTCGTGCTAAGTTCTATCGCGATGTCAGGCTATACGCTCTCCATTCACCCAACGAACGAACGGGAGCTTACAACATACTGGTTGAGAATCGTCAAGAATGCCTTCGTATAATCGTACAAAATTACTTGCCTGCTTCTTGTCAACAATACTGGCTGGTCGTACTCTTTCGACTTCTGCCCCAAGGGCATGGAGAGCTTTGACCTTTTCATCCGCTACGTCGTCTGGCATGATGATAGCTAAACGTGCTCATCGTCAGAGGCATCGCATTTCAGCAAGTAATGTTGCCGCGCACTAGCATTGTATCCACTTCAACAACAAATTAGACCTAATTCGTAGCGGGAAATGATTGAGACTTACCGAGCTACAGCAATCGTCGCAATAGAGATTCCTGTTGAGCCAACGGTACCTTCAAATATGCGCGAACCGGTGTATGGGTAAAGGAGACCATTCTTTTCGGCATCTTCAATCACTTTCCATTGCCATAAGGCTACTTGGCATGAACGCGATTACGACGGGAAAATCTTACTGCGTAGAGCCACTCTGTCCTTCACGCTGCCGCCTGGGTTCAGGAACTTTCCCCGACGTAAGGCTCATCACCACGAAACAGATCGACATTGGCGTACCTCAGCCTTTCCGAGTATCTCAACACCAAGCGCATCACTCAATGAATTGATTCTAATCAGAGGCGTGTTGCCTATATTTCACCGTCTCGCATTGCCACATACAATATTCAACATGCATACCTATCAGCCCCGTCACTCCCGAAAGCACTTCGTCGCGTCGTAATTCTATTGGCCTTGGTTGATATTGTGCCGCCAGACGCTCCCGCTTGCGTGCTTGATAATAGACAGCCAACGACGTGGACGCGATGGACAAGGAAACTCCCAGAATGACACCATACAGGATTTGTCGAATTGCTGTTGGTGATGGTACGTTCATCCGCGAAATCCAGCTCGGTGATGGAACCATGAGGAGGCCAACGATAACGCGCCAAGTCAGAAGGCACCGCGCGGTCAGAGGTGGAAGCTGGTAGAAGAGTTCTCACAACGTGACCGCCAATCATCGTGGCCATTATGGCGCAACTCGATGATTCATGCGCTCAGCTCAAAATCTACTACAAAAGGCGAGCAGGAGCACCAGGAACTACAGCTCTACTGTGAAATACACCACTATTCGTGAAATGTCGACTTCTACCAAATCTGTGCGCGATATCGAGCGGACCTTCTTGGCTTCGCCTTCCTTCGCCGTTGTCGGAGCATCCAAAGATACGAGCAAGTTTGGAACAAAGGTATGCATGGATTTGAGGTATTGTTAGCGATTCTGAACGCCTTGCTCCCCGACTCGCAGGTCCTGAACTGGTACAAGGTTCGGAGCTTCCAAGTGACACCGGTTCACCCGGTAAGCCGCCTATCGCTTGGTGCACTCCATTCTTCGGATGTCAATATCCATCCTACAGAGGGAGGCTGAGCTAGAAGGGATTCCGACCATCAGCGCTATCTCGGATCTCCCTTCTCCCACCGAGACGTCCATCAGCATCATCACGCCACCCAAGGTGAGCTGTTTCTTTGTTCGCGGATCAATGCATCGTTAAACGGGATGTATTGCTAGGTGACCCTCGGGATTGTGGAAAAAGCTAAGGAACTTGGAGTGCCGGCGCTGTGGTTGCAGCCGGGCGCTGAAGATGACGCGGTCATCCAGTACATCAAAGATAATGGATTGGAGGACCGAGTGATTTACGGTGGCCCCTGCATCTTGGTAGACGGAGATGAAATTGTCCGCAGCCTCCTCTAGACAAGCCGCCAACTGCTGTGGCTTCCCGCTATGATGCACTGTGAGTCTGCCTGCATCAATCCCATCGTCGTTAAAAACGTCTAATTTGAGATCCCAATGTCCTCGGTCTTCTAGAATATCATAATACCTGACCCACATGTAGTGATCCTATGTAAAAGTTCAATAACGCTCTAAATCCGACATGAAAGTATTTGAACTGAGTACTCTCTAAGCACACCGCAACATATAGTAGCACCCCCCATCCCCCATTCGCTTGCCAATCCAACATGACTGTGACCACTTCCGCCATGGAAAAGCAGGAGAAATTTCTCGCCTCACCTTTCTTTGCCGTTGTCGGGGTATCCAATGATGAATCAAAATGGGCGAGCAAGGTGACTCATATTCATACCACCAACTTCACCCTGTTAATCGACGCTTTACAGGTGCTTAAATGGTATAAAGACCGCCATCTCCCGGTCACGCCCGTCCACGCTGTAAGTTGACACGTCCATGTCCTCATGTACACCCCTGAATGGCCCCTTCAGCGCGAAAAGGAGATACAGGGGATGAGGACAGTCCGCTCGATCTCCGACCTACCAAACCCATCGCAAACGTCCATCAGCATAATCACGGCGCCTTATGTACGTTCTTTCATTGCAGAACACCTGGGCGCTCCTGAGCCTTCCACGACTCTTTCTCAGGTCACTTTGAGCATCTTAAAGCAAGCCAAAGGTCTCAATGTTCCCGCTATTTGGCTACAGCCCGGCTCGGAGGATGAACTAGTTATCAAGTACATCACTGAAAACAGTTTATCGGATCGTGTGCTTTATGGCGGGCCGTGTATCTTGAAAGAAGGACCGCGCATTGTTGACCAACAGCTATTCGAGGAGACGTATAAACATTGGGCTATGTGAACTTATCTTTATTCAGCATTCTTTGTAGACAACTCGCAATTGTAATCCAGCACTCATCTAGAACTCATACCGCCATGTTTTGATCAGTACATGTCACTTGATGCCACAAGTCGATTCCGCACCCTTTATACACTTGGGAAAAAGAAGCAGCATGCTGGATACGTTTAGTGGATCGTCCTTTTTGTTAGTAGGTATCGGACCACAACGGATATAAAGCCCTGTACGATTCGTGAACCCATTCCATTTTCCTCGCCACCACCTCAGTCACAGTTTTAACTTCCAGTGCTAGCGCCTTTTTTCATCAGAATGCGACGACGTTGTCTGTCCAATGTCACTGGAATTCTCGAACCCTATCTGAGCTCCTATTCAGTACCCTTCTGGAAGTATGGCATTATTCCGGCTTTCCTCCACTGCTAGGGTGGTCCATACGAGTGCTGAGTCAGTATCGGAGGAAGTAACTCTGTGAGTGCTATCATCAGGCCAAATTCCTCCTGCCGGCCTCACACACTGCCAAAGAAAAGAATACATCAGAGCCGCCGCACCTACGCAGCGTGTTTGAGATGCACACCACAGCCTCGATGGGCCTCGTTTGCGTCACGGTTGCTTCTCGTTGTATCTAAATCAGAGTATCGGGCATGTATAATACCTGATTAACAGCACCGACATGTTTCACTGATTTCTCTGCGCCTACAGACTGGCGGACATCTTGTGGCGGTGATCCGTGACAACTGGAATATCAATCGTTTCTGTCACGTTATGGTTCCCAAAGCGTGTGCATCGTCCATAGGCATTGGGTTCTGAGCATTATCATGTCCCCAGAACGAGGTTTACACGTTGTTATCAAACATCAGTGGCTCATGTTTCTGTGGAGGCTCGGGTCACACATCACATTTCCGTTCAATCGTGGTACGTAACGGCCTCCCTCGACTAAGGCCCACGCTGCCGACTTTCCCTCTGTATAACCTTGTCCGCGTCCTCGTTCCCCGCTTTGGCTGCATTTATTGACGGATACTTCGACCGAGGGGACGGCAGGTTCCGATCGTTTCCGCGGCACGTCTCCTTTCAACCTTCCCGATATGGGTCGCCCTTTGTTCTTCTCCATTCGATGGTGAGAATGGTTGGCCCTTACCAGTTCGTCCTGTAGCATGAACACGAGCTCGAGTATCAGCCCTCACCCGAAGGGTGAGTTTTCTCTATAAAAATGGACGGGGAAATAAACTGCAAGGTCATTCATGATTCACTCACGACACCCGTACGCCCTTGTTTACCTCGTATATACCTCATTTCTTGCTATGTTCTGAGGCGTATGCCATTGTTGCTTTTCGCTAGATCATGACCTCGGACCCCTCACAAATGGCGCGCGATCCCCCCACCAAAGAAATATCCAAACAAAATACCTTCATCTCACCCGCTCAAGCGATTGCAGATGCTTGGAATAAGGAATCCCTCGAGAACCAAGAGAGGTGGCGGAAAGCAGACATATTGCTGAGGAAGCAATTCTCACTGCCTCACAAGCGAGCCAGAGATACAAAGATGTAAGGAGAGCAAGGTGAGTGATTGCGTGTTGAATCATTCATTCGCTGACTTCGCACAGGCCTCCGGTAATCCGATCCTTTCGCAACGACCCAGCCATTATTTATTTTCTTGTTCGCGGTGACTTCGATATACAAGGAGGTCTCCTGCGCTGCTCATTCTAGTTTACTTGACCAATCACTTATTTCACTCATACTGTGTAACTTTATTCTGTATCGACGAACTCGTATTGATTTACACAAGATGACAGCGCCATCCTGTGGTGTGGGTTCACCTGCCTACATAGCGCGATGCTGAAGATAAGAGCTTACCTCGCTCGACGTGTTAAACTCTTGGGACCTTCCCGCTTGCGGGGTTGCTGCTGCCTCATGTCAGAAGATTCAAAACAGAGAACGCGATTGTCAGGAAAGGGCATACTATGCTGCGGTGAAACGCCCGCCCGACCCAAATCAACACCGCCGTAGGACATTGATGCCCCCTCCCTCGCGCTCGCCGCCTTGCAAGCCACGTTCTGGGGTACCTCACCGTCAATCGCTAATTTAATCTGGAGGCACGAGTTGATGTGTGTTGCGCGCAATGCCACGATGACTTGGTAACCACCAGGCTGTCGAAGCGGACTGTAGCCTGCAAACTGCGCAGATTGATAATCAGTACTCCCGTCGGACTGATTGAGATATAAAAAGAGTGACTGCTACCGATTGACAACCCCGGGAGCCTTCGGTCTGCGAAGGAGTAGCCTGGACTCTCGCTACAGCTTGAGCTTGGGTGGTTGGTGAAGGTAGTGAAACTAGATGCCTCGATACTAAGACGCTACGTCCAATGATGTCTTAACAGAAGGGAGACTTATCGCAAGCAGCAACAAAGATTTCGAATAATTATAAAATGATATGCTCCTGACCTTTGGGAGCTGTATAGCATATTTGGGCAGATAGGATGAGCCAATATTCGGCCATAACAAGCCCAAGAGATTGGCCATGGGATCAACCGTTCAATATTCTCTTTTTTTGGACTAGGCGGATGTTGGCGAGCTTGTGCACTGAGCGGCGGCGTTCTTGCACTGACACCGCTTCGAAGTGTAGAATTCGCTAGATCGGGCTAAGAGTGACCTCAGTGAGAGGTAGTTGTGTCCCATAATAGCAGGAGTTTCCCTATGCCGAGTACACCCGTACGTGACTGTAGTACTGCAGATGGGCAGAAGCACAAGTTGGTAATGTCACATTTAGTATGGAATGCTAATCGCCTCGACAGGCTTCCTATATTAGCTTGAGTAGATAATTGGTTAGTATCTAGAGACCTCTATTGACGATAAATTGGTACTTACACCTCCATCTTCGCCACCATCTTTCAGATAAACTGGTGCATAAAGCGGAACGCAAGCCCCTGCGTGTGGCTGTGCTAGCCGACCGTTCGCTGACTTTGAAATTCTGCCTATCTACCTCCTCGTCTGTGGAGATTTAAATTCTACATCTCTTGGTCCCTCGGGCGATCTAAGTGAGGGCTGATGCTCTTATACTTCACCAACTAGGTCTCATATCAGTCTTTAGCCCCCGCCGCTCGAAATGTCCTAGGTGAGTCCCCGGGCCACACCCCCATTGCCACAAACAACCACCAACCCAGTCGCTGGGGCGCTAATTACGTTCACCACAGAGGAACACAATTCACATCTGCGGTATAGTTCGCACTACGACCTTGGTTAGCTGTCGTGGTTCTCGGTGTTTCACGTCGCCTCAGTCAGTATTGGGACACGACATCCCATATAATGATCTAACGCCCCGACATTCAACCCTTTGCACGGTTCATATCCTGATTCGACGGCCCTGGTACGAGCCGTAGCACACGCCTGAATGCTCTTTTCCGCTCTGATGATCAAATTCCCACAGTAATCAAGACAATTACGACCTTACCGCCCACTGTAGCGACGAAGCGACTCTCGAAATGGATCTGGAGTGTTACAGGATTGGTTCTGCGAAACACCTGCCCAGCTTTCCTTGGAGAAAGAAAGGCAAGAAAGTGAAGAGCATACTCGACGAGATGAAGCTGACTCAGTAAGATGAAAGGGACTAGCTCCGCCGTCTTCGCCGATCGCCGGCGTACGCATTTCCCATGGTCTCAGACATAGCCTATGTCATTGGGATAGAAGGCTCCAGGAAGTACATGCATCCGAGCGCTAGTAGCTCTAATTATGAGGTTCCCATGCAACGGTTGCAACGCCGCTACCGGTCACTGGCCCTCATAGGCAGCTCAGTGCCATAATTGTCCACCGCTCCCATTCAGTTACTGATCCGTCTTCGATCTGCTTGGGTTCGCGGTCTAGGTTCTTCCTTACTTCAACTGTTTATGGCTTGTCAATATTCAAATATCTTCAATGGGGAAACATCAAAGAATATACGTCCCTTGACAAGTCTCACCTCAAATTATTCATCGCATTCGATGGAGTTGGAAGAACTGTATTTTGTGGTCCAGAAGATAGCAACAGAACCAGCCACAATACTCAGTGTACGGAGTCCTAAGGGATACTTGGATAAAGGGGGGATGATAAAGAGGGTATTGGCTTACATACGACAAGACTTTGAGGTATTTCTATCCAGATGCAAGCGCAGCACAAGCCGTCTATTGGATTGGTTTCGCTTGATGCAATGGAGGGTGATCGGACCGTATAGGAAAATGTCTTTGAGCATAGGATCAACCGATCCACTGATTAGAAGCGGCAAAGACGTCGAATCTTCGGTTGGTAGGCCATAGGGATGGATCCGTCTGTTGACGGCGATATTCGCTGCAGATGTGAGGGAGCTATTGTCCAGATGACGAAGGGCTAACACGGTTATAGCCAATGAAACAGAGACTATTCTATCGCCGACCAAACGAAGTGAGGGATGCCGGGTGGACTGACAAATATTAGGCGGACTGACTTTGGAGGCCACACGATACTTTCAGGTTTCCCATGCCAGCCGACTGATGCTTAGGCTTCGAGGGCCGTCACGTTCAATGGAACTACGGTTCAAAACATAACCCTCCCCCTCGAAGTGCGCCGCCCCACCCCGATTCGTGGACTTGTAGAGTAATGTTTTGATGATCTCCTACGCGAGTTCTCACTGTGGCCAATGGACGTGATCAGATATGGACAGCATATTCGTCAGTGAGTTTACGAGTTTGACAACGACGAGAGCATTGCGCAGCGCCACACCTTGATTGTAGCTTATTATGAGCACGTAGTTTCAAATTCCCACAGTCAACCGAATTATTGTTCTGCGTGGGACGGCGGCAAAATACTGGTAGACAGTGCGTGCGCTGAGGCGCCAGTGCCCTTCGTTCAAGTAAGTGAGTGTGGGCGTATGTGGGCGCGAGTACAACAAGTAAGCCAGGCCTCCATCATTTGCCTTGTTCTTTCATTGAAAGGCTGTGGACCCCTAACGTAACTGGAGGACAAGAACGAGCCCCAGTCACAGACAATAGACAGAACGTCTCGATGGCTACCCGCACACTATTCGTATCTTCTTTAAGAGCCGCAAGAGGGAGTAGGGCATCGTCCGCAGAAACACTTCCTCGACTCGTCTTCCTACTATGAACTACTTGAAATCAGTAGTCATGCCAAGGCAACGCATCGCACCCGTCATCCCTGCTGATAAGCGGGAAGAATACGAGAATCGACACAGACTACTTACCGAACACCGGCAGTCATTGGCCATCACTATCGCTGAAGCTCTTGCTGAAGACGAAATCCCAGCGGAGGAGAAGCATGCTATGCTAGCTGATTTCAACAAGTGAGGAGGTGCTTGTCACACTTGCAATCACTCGATACTGATTCCGTATAGGGTTGCTTCAATCCATCTGTTGCTGCTCTTGGAAGCGGAGGAAACCCTTTCAGAAGAAACACCATTAGTCAAGGCAGCGAACGTGTGTTTCGAGGAAATGGAGGCTGCCGAGAAGGCAGGACATTGCAGAGGTAAACGCATCATGTACATTGTCATTGCCAACACTAAACAACGTCATGAAGTGGCTGAACTCGAGCCCTCCGAAGACGAGGAAGCTTCGGCTCCCGAAGAGAAGGAATTATCGCATCGGGGCCAATCGAAGGGCTCTGAAGATGAATCATTGTGTCAGTGTCCAATGTCCAACGAGACAGGATTATGCTGACACTTTCCAGCCGACGACGACGGCAGCGGCGGGGTTGCATATCGCCTCGAGATGCCCGGTGACCTTATGGTCTCACTGATACACAAACAACCGTTGCGAACGAATTTGGAACTCGGAAACAGATACGTCTCTAAGTTCCTTGAAGACATCAAGACCGCCGACGTCCCCCAAGACTTGAAAGATCAATTAGATTCAGAGTCAACGGAGTAAGGACAATTATTCGATGGATGATTAACGCAAGGAGGACTGACCTTGACCCACTCAGACTCAAAGACCAGCTAATGATGTTGGAACGTTTCGTCATATATCCTTTGTCTGTATTCCCAGAAAACGTTCGGCTGGCCCGGGACTTCGCAAAGGCCGCTCAACAGTTCGATAAGTACGTGCAACAGGAGATAAATGCGTCGCAGCTCCAGAAAGCAATGTCGCAAGTGCACGTATCGAGCGCGTCTAAAAAGTGAGATGCATTCAGCGCACGGTTATTGATTCCCTATATGTACCATATTGCCCTGTACAAGCCCGTTAATGAAGAAGTATAGAAGCAATGACGACGAACTTCAGGCCAGGAGAATTAGGGTTTTTGCGTCCAATAGACATCTTCAGCCGAACAGAAGTTTTCCATAGTATCTGATTTTGATTCCAGACGTATACGGCCGGAACATTCGTTGTTGAAGCAGAAGCAAAACGATGTATGGCACGTTGCTGTTCAGCACCCGGTCCTCTGTTGGAGTGTCAACGCGTCAACCACGGACTCCAACAAATTACTGTTCGCGGATAATGAGCAGACTTTGAATGGAAGATCAATGTAGACCCCGTCCGGGTGGGTTCTCGTCTGCATGGGTGAACTGAGTATTTGATAGTCCGTTGCATTGCATGCCATGCGGCAGTAGGGCACCATCAGCATCGCACTATATACAATAGATTAGGATGGGTCACAAACGGGAATAGACTAACCCGAAGTTAAGCTCATGGCTGGATGGCAATCAATTCTTGTGGCGCAAGGAAGTGCTGAAGCTTGACATTCCCCACAGGCACACAGTTGTCCGCTCAATGATCGGACCGACAGGCTAACAGTCCTCAAATCTATATTGATGCTGATACTACGAATAAGTACAAATGATTATGCTTGGGTGATGAAGCTTCCTCACCACATGCAATGTTCCTAACCGCGCTGTTCTTGTATCATTTATCAGATAGTCGCATTTCAACAGGACGAGATCTGATGCACCACATTGACAGGGTATCCCCTAGGAGGTTGCTATACGGCGCGGTCAATAGTTCGATGTTCAAGGTACTGAAATTGGAGGGCTGGATTGCATAGGTGGTCAAACGAACAAGACTAAACAAATCAGCCTAGTCTCGCTTTGCATTCACCGCACTACCCATGAGCACACTCGGTAGCTCTTGGTCGCCGACGCTGTACAGGAGCCCCACGGAACCTACTACTAGTAGAATTACTAGCACGACGGTACCTGTCAGGAGAACAAATGGCCTGCTGGTGATGAGCTAGGGTAAATCGTATGATTTCTTACAAAACATACCCGCTGACATCTTTCCGTTCGCAGCTTTCCCCAACCCACACATCTGTCTTTGTTTTGGCACCCGAGCCGGTCTTGGTAACCCCACAGGTGCATACGAAACAACTTCTTCCGGCCTTTTTCGCCTCGACACATTGTCCCCGACCAGAGCAAGACGAAGTGCCATTGGTACAAGCGTCGGCGGTAGTAAAGCAGGTAGAAATGGAGCCAATCGGTTGCTGAGGGGCAGGGCGATCGGAGGGTAAGGGAGATTGGGTCTGCTGAGGCTCGGCGGCGCGTTTGTCTCGGACGTGGGTAGAGTACGTCAAATAGGCGAAGTTGAGGTTGTCCGACAAGGTCATAGCAACGTTCACCAACGACCGCAGCTCGAGAAGGGTGATGGTGTACTGCTCGCTCTGCGGTCCATATTCGTTACGAATCTCCGTAAGAGGCGAGGCATCAAGGGCAGCGAATGCGGGTCTCTCGGTCTCTCGGAGGAATTTTGCCAAGGAACGGATAGTATCAACGAATTCCTGCGTCGAGTCCCCTACCACATATGTGTCTTCCAGACCGACGAAGACCGACGAGAAAGAGTGCCTGGCGCGATGGGCAAAAGTGGTAATGATTGGTCGTGGGTTGTCAATTAGTGGTGAATTATATTGCAAAGTTTCTTGCAGTGACGAAGGCAGAATCACTGTTGGAATACGGGTTGACTTCTGTGCAAACTGATGACACAGAGTGAGACGTACCATTCGCGTCCTCTTCGCTGCTCGTCAGCAAAAGACCATTCTTGAGACCCTGCCCAACAAACGACTCCTCCCCGAGCAAGTCTTTGGGCTGCACTTCGAAATATTCGAGTCCAAAATGACGCGAAAGAATGAAACTTGTATCTTGAGGAGTGAATTCCGACTGGGGAATTGAGGCTGTCGGGCTAAGGTAAAGGGTGGATGCCCTCGCCAGGTGCAGTCCCGACACCAACAGCGTGAAAGCGAGTGTGTACATTATAGCTGACGTTGAACGCTGAAGTCGGGATGCCGACGCAGCTAGGCGCGGCTTGTTTGGTTCTGCTTGATGCACTTATCACGTGACTCATATTTGACGACTGACTCGGAAATTCGACTCTCCTTCTGGTACTGTTGTCTTTCTACCACAACGAGCAATGCAATCATCTTTAGCGCGACGGTCGTTCAATTTTATGTTCCCTTTCCACAAGTAGGTTGTCTCACTTGCATGACTGTGCCACTCACTAGCACCATAGATGTGCGACATTTCAGCTATCATTGCTTCCGTCGCGTCAGCAAGCACCCCAGACACTCCCACTCCTTCCCGACGAGATATGGCTCGAGATCTTCGAATTCGCCACATATCTTCATCATTCCAAGACGATAGCTCCGCTTCCCGCTTTCACACCGGCGCGTATATCCACCAACGCGATGGCAGCCAATACCCCTTATCTTACCATGAGAACAAAAAATGCTCTCGTCCTTGTCTGCAAATCCTGGCGTAGAATCGCGCTGCGTCTCCTCTTTGAACACATCTCTATTCCAAGCTTACGACGCGCCAAACTGGTGTTTCATGTGTTGCGAAACAGCTGCGAAACCGGCTTTGCGCATCTGGGCTATAGATACGGGCAATGGACGCGACATCTGGAAATATTCAGCCATGGTCGCGGAACAGTCGACTATCTTCGAGTGATCTTCGAGATTATGAAGCTATGTCCCAACTTAAACCACCTCACCGGGCATTGGGATGTACCGTTGCCAAATGAATTCCTCGACGCCATACTCAAGCTATACGGCCCTTCGCTAAAGGGCTTGCGATGGAGCGACGACAAAGTGCCGGAAGCTGCATCAACCCCCACGTTCTTGTGCTCTTTTTCGTCGTTGCGTATCCTTGATTTACGCAATTTCTACGGAAATGATGAATCGGTCTTCAAGCCACGGTCCGACCTACCAAGTCTTCCACGAATGCAGACTCTCATTATTTCCTCCCGGGAGAGATCCGTAGCCGTGGCTTCTGTCCTTGTGTTGCCCACTGTCGAGAACCTAGTCATTGAAGTATTGTCGTCGCGGGGCAACGGTCTGGTGGGATTCTCCCAAGGGCTCGCGAAGATGCTCACGAACCTCGGCAAGACGCTCACGTCTGTAGATATCTTACCCCCGGTGAACCCTAGTGAGCAATCTGATGAAGGTCAAGCCCATCTCGATCCAAGTCTATTTCTCCAACCCGGGGTGTGCCCGAACCTCCACTCGTTGACCTTCCCGCAGTCCTCGCCCCAATGCGCGCAACACGTTCACCCGAATCTTCGACGTATTGGGATACGGGGGATCAAAGGCGACTACATGTATCCAAACAAGACATCTTCCACAAAGACCCACCTGATGTCAATAAGCCGCGAACTGTACCCGAAGCTGGAGATTGTCCGGACCATAGGATTCTTAGTTGATTCGTGTGGAGATTCGCTCATGAAGGACATATTCATCTGGTGGGCGGAGAGATTTGAAGACCAAGGGATCGATCTTCAGGATGGGGAAGGCGTTGTATATTTGTACACTGAGCCCGAGCCTGAAGAATCGCCCGACATACAAATGGAAGTCGCCCTCGCTGGGACAAACTTACATTGAGACTTGATTCACAGTCCATTCCTTCGTGGTGAGAGTGTTACCCCTTTCTAGTTATGACTTATATTTATCTGCTAACCTAGGTTGTCAGTATAGCCCAGTACTCCTTTAACATCCACATCAACCGCATGTAATGTTATACGATAAGATCTCCTTATTAATTCCTTTCGGGTTTTGTGTGGTATCAACCGTGGTCCCCGCGTGGACGGTGGAAGTCGAAGACTGATTCCGTTAAACCAGGACAGACGGATGGGTCAAAAAAAGTTGCGATATGCAAACTAAAGTTGCCGGGTATGGTATTTTCCGGTTCCTTCTGCGCTTATCACTCAAAGTTCATTCTGGCTCGTAGGCACCGGTTGAGTACCGGTAATCTCGCAAGTCTTCTGCTGTACGGCATTAATACCCAATGGCTATTAAGGGTTCGTAATGGATGGTGTATCTAATGACAAGCGAGACTAGGCTGACATGTCTAGTCCGTTTCATTATGCATTATAGACCCGGATTGAATTAAAAGATTCCGGACCCTCCCCTAAGTCTGAAGGTTGCTTCCGGCCCTGCGTTGCCAGCATCAATGACATTGTTCGGCGTCTTCGTCACCTTGAGTCTTTTCTTGGTCTTTTCTGTCTGCTCACTCCTAGAAACGTCAAACAGTCTGATTCTCTCTGCATGCCGAGATTTATTGCACCGGCTTGTACCGGTCCCTTGCTTATAAGCCATACAGCCCTCGGGTGCGTTAGAATGGTATATCTGTATCAGCAAGACCGTCTGTTAACGCCGCGTACTTCAGCTCCTCAGAAAACCATATTGTTGTCTGCAACGGGCGGGCAATCTCATCTTCGTGCCTGAATACATTCGGCGATCCGTCAAGCTTTGACAGCCGTCTAAGCCTCAGTTGGACACATTGCATCACAATTTTCGAGGTACATACAAACATAGGTCAGTCTATCGTTCTCTCATGTGGAGTGGCTTCTCCATTTGACAATTATGACCATTGTAGCTCCTGGTTCTCGACACGAAATGCCCAAAAGTACTCCCAAAATGTCTGTGAAATACAATGAAAAGTACAGTAGAGGTATTACATCTTGGTCCATGAAGAAAAACTGCGTGTATGTTCAGTATCTGCTCAATGTGGTTTAAGAACTAATGTAGATTCGGGATGAACATCATCAGGAGCTTCTCATCGACAGGGTGTCGAGGCCGAGGAGCAATGTTCTCAAGGTATGCCAGAGGCGCCAGATCTTTTGGAGTAGAAGGAGTCGGCGGCGATTGTCGCTCCGACACGACACGAGGATATTCGTTTCTCGGGTGAGGTAAGGACGGTCTTCTGGCATCGGTAAAAATGTTCTCCTGTGTGTCTGATATTGGCGAATTAATAGGTGGTAGCTGTGATCCTGATGAAGGCGTATAGTCGTCCTCGACCTGGTCACGGATTCTTCCTTTAGCTGTGCGTGCGCTCTTGTACCTTCCTTGAGGCACGAGTAATGATGCGAGATGGGGTAAGTCATTCACAGTCCGCAAGTACTCCAGCGATTCTTCAGTGAAGTAAGCGACTACGCTAGCGTTAGCTAGGCTTAGATCGGAGAGCGTGTTTCGAGAAACTCACTGAGATGCCACTTCTTTCTCCCGCTTGTTGTATCGACGTAAACGGAGTAGGTTTGCTTTATCAGACCGCGACTAGGCTCGTGTCGCATTTGTGATCTAGAGGGAGGGATATACAGTTGGGATCAGATCACTCTGGATGTGAATTGCGACTGACATTGGGGTTGCGCCGTATATGTTCTCGGCATCGGTGTGTCGTGTTTCTTTCTCGTGGTAAAAGAGAAAACCCTGTTGGAAAGGATACCCATGAGTTAGGTTGGGTCGGTGATATTATTAGCGTGAATTTACATCGCGGACTCTTGATGGGCCCCATCGTATTCCTTCACAACGAGTCAGGGTTTGGTACTTCACAAGCTTCGCAGACGCGACGTACCATCTGTCCATCTTTCTATCCCTAACTGAGGTAACATTCGTTGGCACGCAGATGCCTCTGAAGAATTTGAGCACTTACACCAGTCGCTTCCGCGTGGGGGCCTCTTTCCTCCCACACATACACCGAACCAGGTGTAATAGTGTTTCTTTCTTCAGCGTCGAGTCGGCGGGTGACGATGGGGAGGATGTTGAGATAAACGGAGTGGAAAATGACCCGAGCATCAGCGGGCGAACGAACGCGAATACCTGTGCAGGTAGCACGTTGGAGGGAGACAGCCGATTCATGGGGGGCACGGGTGGGTGAGTGCATGTAAGGATGCATTGGGGGTAACTATCGCTGGATAACGGTGCGAATGAAGAAAGTATTTAAGCGTCCCCGACCGATCTGCTAAGGCACAGATCCAAGCGGAAACAAATGCATTCCATTCACTTCTTTATCAGGAAATCACAGCAGGGAAAGCATCCGTTGAGCAGGTCTCAGTGACCAATCAAACCTTGATGGGGATTTCTGTCATGATGTGACAAGTTTGATAGCTAGCCTCGAGAGGGCGTTGTCATAGATAGACTTTTAGGGAACGATACCTTCACAGAAGATGGCCGATTGCGAACGTTAGCGGTCTTGATATTTGCGGTCCCAACAATCACTTAGCCAGACAGATCCGTGGGGACTTCTGCAAAGTTTGCTGGAGATCGAGAGTTCTAACTGACCGCCCCTTCAGAGCTTCAGCGTTGGCAGCTTAACCAGCATGTTCGGTGATTGCCACGTCGCTGGACTGCAGAAAGCCGATCATATTCGCAGAAGTTGTGTAAAAGAAGGCGAGTTGCACGTCGAATCTCGTACACAACCTAATTCGATACATTGTCAGGCGATTCAATCGATATATTCTTATCAGTGCTGTGGATTACCTTCCATGGTCGTGGGCGCCACTATTGAGGGAAGCAAATTCAAAAGTTTGGCAATAGAAGACCCACAGCTCGGGATAACGAGACTTACGAAACCGACGGTTCGTTCGGAATTCGCCCGTCGAGAGACTTATTGAAATGAACCTGTCAGCGTTTACATATCACCCAGGTCTGACATTGCTTCAAACTTCTAAGTTCGATACCTATTTTCACTTCAGACCACATGCCCTGCACTCACACCGCTGTACACGGCTGTACACATATATTTCGTGGGGAGCTCCGCGGACATGTCTTCGGTCTTCGCAAGAGAATGAGATCAGCATAGACAAGTGCTATGCCTTTTTGTGTTGGGAGTAACAGTCAGGGCCTGAGCAACGGGGATACGCAAGCAGCTGGAGGATTTGTAGCTATGATGTCAGGACAATGGATATGGGAAAACGACATACATACCTTGTGATCTTGCTTTGATGACGGAACCGAACAGAGCTTCTGGAAATCGTTGTCCACAGCAGTAGCATGAGGAAGTTGGGCGCGATCCCACTGGTACGATGGTGAATGACGTTTGGTAATAATGCCATGGGTATATGAAATGTCACATTACAAGATTGAATGCCAATGTTCGCGGAACCCTAGCGGACCAAAGCGTCCATTTCCGGCTTCGGAAATTAGGCAGGCATCTTGAATTTATGGACTTGTGATAGATCAATAGAAATGAACTCGGATGGCCACAGCCTACCTAAGTTATCTATCAATATATCAATACCAAGCGCGTCTCGCGCATAATGTGTATGTACCGCCAGATCCGGGCCCTGACCGGCTGTCTCCCTGCATATGTGAAGCGCATCAGCTTTTCGCAGAGATAATCCGCGAGAACTCGCACCGTTTAACGAAATACCCGGCGGGATTGTAGATTTGTAGCAGGGAACTGTGCCTCGACGGAGGATCTGAGGCGACTTCTTCTGACTTCGGGAAGCTCAGAAGGAAGCCTCCACAGGAAAAACAATATGGCCCCGGGTTCCCGCGAGAAGGGCCGGCGTATGTGCGTAGGAAATCATCACACACTCGAGGCAAATACCGCAGATTCCTAGAAGAACCAAGTCGTTAGTGGTGCGTGCTTCCGTGGTTTCAAGCACCGCGGCGAGACAAACTTTGTATGCGTCTGTTTGCGACAGCGGCCCGACCAATGAGGAGGCTACAAACAGGTTCGTTCCCTTCCAAGTTTCATTGGATGCACCTCATTGTGGCGGGCCCGCCGTTACCGCTCAGCGGACGGTTTCACAAGAGGTACTCACGGCGTATCTCCGATGCTCATCCTCCTGGCCTCTTTTAAGAATGGTGGAACGGTGAGAACAACGGATAATATTAATGAGTCGCAGGTGGCGCGTAGTACAGAGTATTTGTACATGTTATTATAATGTAAGGCGAGACTCAAATTCCAACAGACCCCCAGAGTCTCGACACCGATAATCACCAAGAATGATTTGACGAACATTCCCGCGAACGTGATCGACGAGAAGATCCACGACGCCCTCCTCGCTCGTGTGAGCGTGAATGTGAACGACCACGATCAGGTTCAACGACTGTGAGAGCCGCAGCTGGTGGATCATGATAGGTCACATATCCATCTTTATCGACAAACACGTCGGTGTGGAGCATGAAAAGAGCAGATGGGTTGTTCGTGATGGGATCATGGACAGGTGGGGATGGCGTAGCAATATTGGCGTGTTGGTCACGAGAGCGCGAAAGCACCTTTCGTTTGATATCTTCGGGCATGTCCGCCACACAGTACTGAGCAGTATGCTTGGCTCGCCCACATCGCCAGCAAACACTATCCTTGCGTTGTGTGTTCGTCCAGTCAAAATCGCCTTTATCGTTAGCCTTGGAGGATGAACGGCCGGCATATAGAACTTCGTACCCCCCTGCTTTCGCAGCGGCAGCAGACCCCAGTTGGGTCTCAAACTCGACTAGAGCATTTTGGACTTCGATAAGTGATGGCGCAGGCGTTCGAAGGCAGAGGACGGCTCGTATGCTCGCAAACGTTGGGTCCAGACTAACGAGAATCTTGTCCATGATCTCCTCGTCCGAAGGGGCATGATTGATGGCACGAAGTTGGCGGATGATAGAGAGAACAGCTTCGATGAAGGTCTTGACAGATGTCGAGGAGTCGTGCGAGATAGAGTAGAATTTTTGACGAAGGGACATACGCGTAGATGGGGAATCTCTCTCGTACTCCTTTCGAAGGACTTCCCATGCCTGTCGTCCCGATTTTGTCGCCAGAGCATTCAAGGGTCCTCGGCAAGCATCTTCGACAAGAAAGAAGATGAGTCCATAGGCCTTGGCGTCACTTTGCATCTGGGCGGTCTTCGATAGCCCCGAGAACAGCGACTCGGCAGGGTTAGGACCCTTATCCGCATCAGAGGCTGAAGCAGAGGCAGCGGCACCAGCAACGGCAGGTGCAGGTTCAAGAATAGAGCCAAGGTCTTGAGTGTACAAGAACGCGGTAACATGGTCCTTCCAGCTAGCATAGTTTGTTCCGTCGAGTTTTGGGATGGTCGCGAGGAGTGATAGCGACATTTGGGCAAAGGCGGCAGAAGAAAAGGGTCGAGGCAGGTAGGGTTGGAGAGGAGATAAGTGGGCGCGAGAATTCGCAGCAGCTACACAGTGAACAATAGGGACAATCGTGGGCGCGAGGATCGCAGCGGCGGCACAATATAACTTGAACGTGAACGTGAACTTGATTTTCGAAGGTTCAAACACAGAGGCCCATAACCTTTTAAGAATGGTGGAACGGTGAGAACAACGGATAATATTAATGAGTCGCAGGTGGCGCGTAGTACAGAGTATTTGTACATGTTATTATAATGTAAGGCGAGACTCAAATTCCAACAGCCTCGAGATCGTAGAAAACCTGCGCTACGCTTCAAACTCTCAGGCTCAACCCAGTGTTGGCCTAGTGACTGTCAAGTGATCATGGTTATCACTGCTTTTGTCGAGTACTACTAATAGCTCTTTGTCGTTAGCAGCGGTGAACCCGGTGATGGAAATCGATAGAAACTCGGGTCGTGAAGTCTCCTTCTGTCTAGTTGGATCTTGGCACTGAATCTTGACAAGGTGCGATGCTCGCCTCAACAGTTTTGACTTTTGATTGCTGGCAGAGGTCACTGTCGAAGTTGAATGGCGGCTCGCGGCAAGGTGGCGAAACATGATTCATCGATGTGACCGCAATTGTCTACAAGGGGTAAGTTCAGTCGCTAGGCCTTATGTTCGCTAGCATTTACGTTTATGCTCCCTGACACCGTTTTCCAGCGGGTGCAATACTCCACAGTTCGAACATCTCGCATACCGGACGTATGGTGCGTGCAGAAGACCCAAAGTCTCCTACTCCTGGCTCAAGGATCCCAGCTCCTGGAAATGACAGAACTTCTTTCTATCGTGTCTTATCTGAAATGATCGATTTCGACACTGGTCGGCCGCCGGCAAGCTTCTTGTAGATTAGCATGCATCCCGAAAATCGACTTTCAGCTTTGCCCAATGTTGTTAATCCTCTCAGAAGGGCTCCAAACGTCACTCTGGAGTCGATTACTCCCCCACAGGCCTACGCCACTTACCCAAGTTGAGAGCTAAAGTGGCATAATGGTCGGTTGACTTCTAGCTCATTTAATTCGCTGTTAGGAATCGCGATAGTCAACATCAAATGCCCAATACCGTGTGTTAAACATAAGTTGGCAAGGGTGGAGTAGTACATGTGGTGATAACGGTGCAAACTCATCTTCATCTGTACACGGATGATTCGCTGATTCGGATTGCGTTTCCAACCAAATACACCGACCACAGACTGCCGAGCCCGCTTTTCATGGGCATGTTCACCCGAAAATAGATTAACCATGTTAAGCCTCCTGCCCTATTGCCCTATTCAGGATTTCTTCGCAGATTCAGAACAAACCATTTCAGTGGGTTGTTTTTCTTCACTGCTTTCTCCGCCGGTAAGTACACACACTCTCTGATTTGAATGCCGTCATTCGCAGCAGTTCCTAGCCGCACAGTGATGTATCCTCCCAATCCGGTCGACCCACGCAGGGATATCGGATCGTGAAGTACCCACACGGCGACCTTAGTCACAACGCGAAGCAAAAACGATGATATCATGCCTGTCTCCGAACCTTGCCCGCGACACTTGACGCTTAACCCTCACGATCCATGGACCTGATTGCTCGCGCTGTCACGGGTAGCTGGGTATCCGGCCGTTGGCTAGGTCTGGTTTCCATACATATATATTGCTTCTCACACATCGAGTTTAGGTGGACAGAGGTAATCCTCGGAAATCGCTCACAAATGTTGTCTTTATTAGGAGACTGAATTGACCCGCTAGTGATGCAAGAAATGACGGAAATACTGGCTGAGTAGTGGCGCGAAAGGGAAAGTAGGTGAGTGTGTAACAAGAACGGCATGTCTAACTGAATTTCCCGAGGGCCCGAGCAGATTTACTGACAACTTTTGCCTCTGCTTGCTTCGCCTTTGCACGCCTCGTACTAAATATAAAACAACAATCAGCATGTGTCAAACTACATCGCAAAGAATACACACTCTTCCTCGGCTTCCTTCTCCAGGACTTTGACATGTTCTCTGGCTTCCTTCACGCTAATCCTGGCTTGCACCAATGCGCGGTCGGCGTCTCTCTCAGCTGTTTCAGCATCCGACACTTTCTGACGCGCAGATCTGATGGTGGGGTCTTGCTTGCTTCCTCCACCAAAGAAACTGCCTCCATTTCTCGGAGAAGAGCGCCCCGATGATGAATCCGATGACGACGAGCGGCGACGGCTGAATATTCCACCGTTGCTGTTGTGATTCCGGGAGCGGTCGGGGGAATTCGAATGCGAGTCAGATTGCCGACTGGAAAAGATACTGCCTTTCCGTTTGGGCGATTCGCTACGACGAGACTGCGAGTTGTTGTTATTGCTTGAACCGAATAGTGACATTGTGTGGCTCTATGAGATGTTCGTCAGAAAAGGTGCGCAAAATGCATAGTGAAAGATGATCACTAGAACGTGTAGACTAAATTATTCGGGCTCGAGTTGGAAGAGCGATATTTGGATGTTTCAAGGTCCTTTGTCCGTCAGATATTTATATGTTTTCCCAAGTGGAGCGCGTCGTGAACATTCCCGCATCATGTAGGGAAAGATGACGCTAATGTCATCCTTTTGGTGGGTACGACCAGGCGTACAGCCTTGGCGCGGGTGGAGCTTTCAGTGCCTGCGCGCAACGTTGCTGGTGCATTGCCCTTGGAGTGTTGGTGCCTCTACCCCCAAGGCACTGGTGCTAACAGCTGCAGAGGTTCTCTAGCAGCAGTCGCCTCTCTTCGCCTCTCCGAGTCCACGCATTGCAAGGACACAAAGGAACCTGCGGTGACACAGATCACCAAATCGTCTCAATGACGAAGTGAATGACACAGACGCGGTGAAATCCCAAAGCTCACCACTCACCACGACCAAGCCTCGAGGCTCTTGACGCCGTTCACTGCAGTGGTGAAGCATGGTCAGTGCGTGGGAAATGATACCAAGTACCCATTTCGGAGTCTGAATATTGGTCTTACGGAGGGATTGGCATCAAGTATAAAAGCCCCCACCCTTGCTTCCCGCCCACTCCCCAGGTCCGCCCCCAGTGTCCAACCTACGTTGTCCGCTGTGTCCAACGACCGACAGATCCAAGTGATAGTCGGTGGAGATGTCGAATAAGATTGTGGTGAGCTACTCACCCCCATTGTTGGTAGCCGTCCAGTCAGGTAACACTTGAATTGAGCCTGCCATCTATCGCGCGGTGATAGACGATGTTATCCTCAACATTAAGAACGAGTTCGAAGAGTTCGGCGTTTCAGAGGACGTTTTGGCTGAACTGCAGCATGTAAGTGCTCGTCACTCAAGTACCCATGAGGGCTTGCCTACGTGCCACTCTGTCATAGAAATGGGAGAAAAAGGTTATAGAATCGCATGTCGCCGAGTTTGAGAGCGCCCCGCCGCCACCCACTCAGCAGTATGCGCCCGCTACGCATCATGTACACATGATTCAGCAAGCCCACCCCCACTACAGCGCGCACAATCCATACGCGCCCATGCCCGCTCAAAACGGTCAAGCGCCCCAGGTCAAGGCCGAGCCAGTGGACAGTCGGTATATATTGGGAGGGCCTCAAGGAGTAGCCTCTCATTACGCGCTTCCTCCTCTCCCAGGACCCACCCTTAATGGAGCTCGGCCGGCTGCTGTGCACCCCGGGGGACATCAAAGCGTGCTCTCTTTCCCGCCAGGTCCCCCACCGGTTCAACAGCAACCACAAGCTCCTGCTCAGTCATCGGCGACTGCTGCTCCTCGAGCTTACAATGCCCCTGCTCCGCCAGCTAATCCGGCCCAACCTGCGGCTGTTCCTCGAATACCTCAAACGGACGGTCCTTCTGATTCATCTGACGACTCACCCTCACCTCCTCAATCATATGCTCCCCGTTCTTCCCACCCTTCGTTGCCCCAGCCGTCCACCTCTCAGAACTCAGTAGTCGATTCCGAGGCTATCAATAGTGATTTGGATGACTCAGATACAGAAGGAGAGGATGACGCCGATGAAGGCACCGCTGGCGATACTGATATCGTGTTTTGCACCTACGATAAGGTGAGTAGTTTTCCCTATCGATCACTGTAGGTTTGACTCGTTGTGGCAAGGTGGCTCGTGTCAAGAATAAGTGGAAGTGTATCCTAAAGGACGGCATGATTCACATCAATGGGAAAGATTACCTATTTGCTCGTTGCACTGGGTTCGTGCTTTTATTATGTGGCATCGTGTCTCACTAACACGAGCTTCGGATCATCAGTGAATTCGAGTGGTAATCTCACTGTCAAATTGTTGCCGCTCCATTTCCATGGATGTTTCTTGTCTCTCGTTTTGTCTGTCGCTTTCTCTCGCTCTTTTTGCCTTGACATACAAAAGCATCGTTCGCATTAGCAAGTAACTTCTGATATAATCTCAGTGATGTATTTAAATTGGTTTACATGCCCATATTCTTCGCTACGCTTCGTGTGTGATCAACTTTCGGATGTCGTGCGACGTTCCAGAGCTTGCCAATCCTTTCGAAGTCCTATCTTCTCTATTGTTGCCGCAGGCATGCAGTAAACAGGATCAAGGTCAAGAAGGTCGGGATATCCGAGCAGTGATAGACCTAGGCAGTGGTGAGCCTCACAGACATTAAGGAACAGAGAAAGGAAGGAAGGAATACCCGCGATGCCGAAAACAGTGTGGAATACGTCTACCATATCCCCCGCACGGTCAGCTATGCCCCCTCCTTCGCTATCCTATAGATAGTTGAGTCAGTTATAGTCGAGTAGGAAGAGTGCGCATCCCCATACCTGGGCGGAAAGTATGAATGAAATTGTCCTGTCGGCATCAATCCAAGATAGCTTCTTCAGAATTGCCAGCGAAGAGAGTGCCCAGTGGCTGTAGCAAACCTGGGAAACTTGAGATGGGAACCATGCAGTGGGAGTAAGATGGCAATTTACATCGGGAAGCTTCTCCGGACGACCGTTGAGACCTCCGCTGGGCAACTGCCTCTCAGCTAACCACCACGCTAATGTTGGGACGTCGACCACATCGAGGCGGTCCATTATGGCTAGCGCTGCCACACAAACCCACACTGAAAGCGAAGCAATTCATTTTCTCCCCGAAACGACGCTAGCATCCAGATTTATGTTACCTTGTCCGGCGTGGCTTTCAGCTCCAACACAACTACCGAATCCGCCGTCGAAGTTTCTGCATTGAATGATATAGTTTGTCGTCTTTTCAATGTCAAGCTCGTGGAGACGGCCTAGAAGCGACAGGGCGCTGACGGCACAATATGAGAATCGCGTGTCGATCTCACCGAAGGAATCGCCCGCAAAAACTCCAGATGGTTGCTGAAGAGAGAGGATGACTGCGAGAGGAGAAGCAGTGGTTCGTAAGTCTAACTGACACCTCTTCTAGCGGTGAGAAGGTATGTATATTCGTACATTTAACCACTTTGGGTACGTCCAGCCTATCCAAAGCATCCTGCATTACGAGAATCTGGATTGCGCTAAGCGTTGCGAGGATATGTGCATCATGGTTCGGGTGGGCACCAAATGCGCCTGAGACGATGGTCCTGGTGATTAGGTTCTACGAAGCTCGTAGGCCAAACGTTACTTGCATACCTGCTTCTTCATCCCAACAGCCCATAACAAATTCGATCATCTCGTCTCTATCCAAAGCATCCTGGTGGTTGACAATGCTCAGTGCAGTCAACCCCCAGTAGATGGCGTTGAGTCGCAGATGTGCCGTCAGGTGGTATGCGAGATCATCTTTGTTCTTGTGGTTCGTGAGTTTGGTTGCTCCTTCGATATTGAAGACCTACCTCTCCCAGGCCTTGGATGTATTTTACATGCAGCGGTACGAGGAGGTGCGTTGACATGATCAAAGGCTAGAGATAAGATAAGATCCGCCACGCCCGCCAAACAAAGAATGTGATTGGCGCTTCAATATTAAGCGCTTGAGCACTTACCGGTAATTACCGGCACCGTCTTCTACGCCGGTGTCGGCCGCCATTTGGCTGTGTACTAAGCTCATCGCATTCGAGGCCTCTCGCCGACTCTCAGATTCGCCGTGACAAAGTCTTCACCATACTGCGTCGGGGACAGAGACCGACGAACGTGTTTACCAGAGACCTCGCCAGGTCCCAGATAGTGAGTTGAGTTCACACTCAAGGGTCCTACATGATGAAACATCACACAAGTGAGTCGAAATCTGGAATCTTTTCAAATTTTAGACAACATCGTACCAGTAGATGTCCTGCTCGAATACTACAGGAATTTATCTCGAATTCTCGATGCGGCGCGATGCTAGAATCCAAGGCGTACACCTATCTTGACGTCCACCGACCATGCAACGCAATAAGTCAGAACCTGCTTATTTTCAAACAAATCCAGGATCCAGTGCGTATAAGCGGCCTTTTTATCACTGGCAATACCATTTAAGGCTGGGCAGGTTTTTTCCAGAAAGGTCTGTCCTGGTACCTTTGCTTCATAGAAGACAAATGGCGCTCATTTTGTAGTTTCCTTGCTCACATCATTTGTAGTTGGTATATTTCGTTCACCGCGGCGCCCACCTGTTGTCAACGACAATATGACGACGGTCGATCGTGAAATCGATCACTTCTTGTGTTCATTATACTATCGTTCCCACAGTTCTTGAAAAAGCACCCAGTTCTTAAAAATGGGATTTTTGAACTTTACACAGCACATATGAGCTCGTCAATTTAACAAAGCATAGGTATATGGTATCCAATCATGGTCCCGAAGTCCTGGCCAAATTAAATAAGGCATTGACAGTGGGTATTTTAAATAATGTAGATTTTGGTCGTTATATGATGCTAGAAAGTTGACACGGTAAATTCAGAGGACAATATGGATGAAGTATATTAATGGAATATATATAAGTAGAAGTGCCTCTTCAATCTGCTGTGAATTGCAGTACACGACTAGCAATGAAGTGTCGGAGAGAGACTGTGACAATGAGCTCCTATCAATCACAGCTCCGACGAACCGACTGGGAAGAGCCCCTGAGTTTCCTCAACTCCGGACGTTCGGCACAGTTTGCGGAGACCGAAATATCTGTGATCATTCGTGACGAAACATCACACTTTTTCAAGAAGTGGGTGCATTATGAAGACATCTGCCGGCATCACATTAAATACTTGAATTGCATCRAAATTTACTCAGGAAAAATTGACCAGCTAGCCATACATGTGAACTAGGCTTGTGCCAAACCCGAGGTGAAGCAAAGCTGTGGAAAGACTGCAAAAATATTCCTCCTGGGGGGTTTCAAAACTTTTTCAAGAACTGTGGGAACGATAGTAGCATCGGAGGCCGCAAAGGCCTAGACTTTCTGGCGGCATTGTCGCTCCTCGGTGCCGTGAGTGTGTCAAACCGTTCTTTGTTTTGAGAGCGTGTTTCGATAGTGTTCAGTCGGTGATGGAAGCGCGACATCAGCCTTAGATATTGTGCGAGTACGTATCCTCATACTCAAAATGACTATCGGCTGAGCCCGGCATTTCCAAGGTAAGCGCCCATTGTTCTGCCAACATGACGAATTGGTGGTGAAACCTAAGTAGTCGAGTTTCAAGCTGCCTCACAATCAATATTGACCGAGACCAGGCACATCATTGAAGGTACTTTTTCCTTTGTGGTTGCGCGGTGGAACGCGATCCCAGTCACCTGAACTTGCCATCCTGTTGATAATGTAATAGACCCCAGAAAGAAATACGGGCCTCCGTATTTCGCTATCAGAGCGCCCAGTGCCCGAAGTACGGCCAGGTACTGGTTATCAAACATGGACACGGAGCACCGACCTCACCTCAACGTTCAAGGAACCGAGGTACAACGCCCTAGATCCTTCAAGGGAAACAAGACGTCACTCAGAACAACTACGGGCGCCTGAGGGAGCCTTGTAGTGCAATAGGGGCTGGCCACCCCTTGCAACGGACCGAAGGACGATCGGAAACCATGATACCCAATCGTTTTCGGCACACAGAGACAACGCTTTGGGGGAGCTGAAAATGTTGACTCTACTAGACTTGGGTCTCGACGAGTAGGACACTCTTTCCTCTTGACTTCGGACGGAATATTGACCATTTTGACAGCGTCTTGAAGAATATGGTAGATCCATATTCCGTAGAAACAACGAGGGAAACACGTGAAGGCGTATCAACGATCGCTCGATCTCCGATCACTTCTTGTTTGCTTCACCGGTTTGTGATAATGCATTACTGTCGTATTGTCTGAAAGATGCTGATACTGGGTATCTCGTTCCTAAGGCTCCGAGGTTTAGTATTTAAGCAATGGCTATCTGGCGACAAGGGCCATCTCTCCAAACTCACGTATGATGTTCCCAACGCTATTCAACACTTCGCCAAAGGCTACTGTCCTGCCCATGTATGCAGAGAAGCAAGGCAGCTCAGCTTCACCTCTAACTTCCTTATCTCGACCAACTCGAGGCCGACTTGCTGCGGGCTTGTTGGTCTTCTTGTTGACTTTGTCTTCGTACGCCCTCATCACCTCTCGCCCCTTATTCGGAGCGTCGACGAAGGTTTACTCGCAGCGCCCCGGATGGAGGCCTACGCGAGTATCAAGGCCAGCGACCACCAAGCCCGCCTTCGAGTTCACCCCCTTCCAAGAACTCGCAGCCATCACCTCCTTCATCACTGCCCTCCCCTCCAACATGATCCCCCCCTCCGTCAACCCGTCGACTCCCATCGACCCACAGTTGGTCTTGGGCTTTGATGTCGCCAGGCACCCAGAGGAAATGACAGTGGTAGAAGACGACGTATGGACAAGACACCCAGTAGTTCTCTACTCTAAGGTTCGTTTACTCCAGATCTTTAATAAGTACCTGTGGCTGACAATACCGCACCTAGCATTATTCTGCTCAATCTCGCTCTGCTAAGGCCCAGCTCACTTCACTCGAGCTCAAGCCTGCCCCCACATTCATCGATGTCGACACTCGAGATGATGCCAGCATTTTGGCACCGATCCTTGCACGCCTCACCGAAACATCTGAGCTCCCCATCTTGGTCATCGGCGGTCATGTCTTACGCCCTGCCTCATCGTCACTCGGCCTTGACACCCTTATCGAGTCCCTGAATCAATCAGGAGAACTCGACGCCATCATGGCTGACGCTGGCGCCATTGTCGGCGGAGCTCGCAAAGTCGCAGTGAAGCAACGAGTCCAGGCGGACCCAAGGAAGCCGAAGGTGAAGAAGGAGATGAGCGAAGCCGAAAGGATATTCCGCGGCCTCATCAGCATATAATCGCCCTAATCAACCGTTGGGATGTTCTCATCCTCATCTTCACAATTTCCTCTCCCCCCGTCCGCCACACCGGACGGTGATTTTGGCGCAGAGAGGCACCACTATATCCAGACGGGCCAGTACATGCCGTTGATGCCATGCGCTCACACATGTCACTCGTACCCATCTCAACTAGACAGTATCTCATGTGGTACCGGTTACTGCCATACCCCCGCTGCGCTTCGATAGCACGATAGCACGACATAGAGCAGGATATACCCTTTCAGATAGTACCTATCTACGATACGATTGGTTCGAAATGACAAATGCTTTGACAGCTCAAATTTTCTCAGACCAGACCATCATCAAATTGTAAGCAAAGTCTGTGGATAAATGTTTGACACTGGTCTCTCGACTCGGACCTGGTGGCAAACCAAGAGCAGGGAAATCGAAAAATCGAATAGAGATGTAAATCAAATAACAGTATGGGCACAAGGCAATCTGCTCTAGGGTCTCAGATAACCGATAGGTATAGAAGAATAGGCAATAATATCACGACACTGCCCAATAGTTCAGGCCGGCGAGCGTAACTTGAACTAGATGCAGGCTTAGGGGTACCACGTGGTACCCCTAGTGAGCCTTCTGAGTTGGAAGCGTTTCCTGTGGCGATGGCTGATCCTAAGTTACGCAGGAAAGGTGTTAGACCACTGTCACATCAGAAATGCAGTCAGCGTACTGATGGAGTCAACCAAAATATCGCTAGAGTCGCCACCGGCTTCCCACATGGCAAAGCCCGCCAACCCATTCGACTTGATGAACGCCCCCTTCGCCGCAAACGAGCGCGAGTCGTCATACGAGACCATGATTCCAGACGTGGAGTTGTATACGTATGGCTATTCAAAATCCACGGCCGTCCATCAACAACCGTCGATAGACGACGGAATCGACTGATCACGTACTGTCCGGCTACACTCATCATACACCGACGCTATCCCATTCTTCACGCTTCCATCAGCATTAAGGAAGTCGTTGTCCACGAGACCCCAGAAGGTGAACACGCCGCCCGTAGGAACTGAGTTTCCACAGATGTCCGTGCCAGCACCCCCATCCCACCGATCACCATGGGGCTGATCAGTAGCATCGAACTGCGGGAACAACTTGAGCGTTGTCTTGGACCCGCCCTCGAAGGCGTTACCCGGGCTAACGGCGAAGGAGTGCCCATACGAGGGGACGCCGAGGACTATCTGACTGGCCGGCATTCCAGCAGCTGTCCAGGCTTGTACCGCGCCAACCGCTGAACCGTCTTGATCCCCCGCATCGGCACATGAGTCGTTCAGAGGTGCGTTAGGACCCACACCGGTTGACCAAGATCCCCATACGTCGTAGTTCATGATGGCGATGTAGTCAAGGACCTCGCTAAACGGCTTGATATCAGCAGGGTCCCCGTTCGAGTCAGTGTATGGTATAATGGAGGTGGCGGCTGAGAGCGTCAGGTTGGCACCAAGAGGATGTTGACGAAGTTCTTGGAGGAATGAAAGGAAGTTGGATGTATCATTGTCGTTTATCTCATTGCACCCAATTCCTTGGCGGTGAGGATATTCCCAGCTATTATGAAGGTCTCGTTGAGTGTTGCGGGATGTATAAAACCGGCTCACTCGAAGTCAATGCCATCTAGAGAGTATTTCCGTGCGATGTTTGTGACCGCCCGAACAAACGAGGTTCGGTTGGCAGCGGAACCAACGTTTGAGGAGAAAAATCTGGATCCCGTCCAACCTCCAATGGACAGCGAGGCTTTTACATTCTAGACCGCCGTTAGGGTTGCTGAATCAGGGAAGAAAACACGTTCCCTTACGTTCTGGTGAGCTTGAGTCACGAATTTCGACAGTAAAACATCGTCGGAGGATTCGAGCGATATTGTATCTGCCTCAGGTGTTGTAGTCCTATTGGAATATACATGATAAGTTGAATGGAGTATGAAGCACAAAGAAACTCACGCAAAGGCATAGGTCAGGATAGTATACTTGCTCCAGCTAATTGCTGACAGCGGAAAGTCCTCCGCATGCCATCCTGCGTACCACGCTGCAGCAATACGCCCTGAAGTTGAGGTGTCCTCCCGCCTTACGGCTGGGTGGCGCGCTCCCGAGAATGCAACAGAGACTGACAGGAACAGAAGTGCCCTGCAAAGTAAGTGATCCGCGACCATGGTACAATGCAAGTGTCCGGGTCAAGGAGGAAAGTGTGTATGGAGTACGAGGAGCTGGATACTTATTAGAGCATGAGGCAATACCGTGAGTTTAATCTTGTTCTGAATCATAGTAGCTGTGGTGACCGTCATGCGCATGCCCCATTGTCCTCTCACGCGTTTGGAAGTGAGTTCTATTTATAGAACGTTGCACTGCCCTAACGCCACATATTCACAATGTGGTTCTCGACAAGTAGTCCTAAATCATACACATAACGAAAGTACTTTCATATACCAGGCCACACACCATCAC
The DNA here is from genome assembly GCA_019677325.2 of Pleurotus cornucopiae. Lineage (NCBI taxonomy): Eukaryota > Fungi > Basidiomycota > Agaricomycetes > Agaricales > Pleurotaceae > Pleurotus > Pleurotus cornucopiae. The sequence continues at coordinate 487,576 of CM033828.1, read as the reverse complement.
AATAAATCTTCATTCCTTTCGCCGCGTACTCCGAGAAAGAAGCTTGAAGCTCGCACGTAGGCTGGCCGGTGGTGATGAATGACAAGGATTCGATCTGAGGCGGTTGCGGCCTTAATTTCAGTCGGGAATGGAGGAGACGCAGTAAGGAAGAGTGAGATGATCGGGTCAGTGGGCCATGCAAAACGAGGTGCTTGAGGTGCGGCAAGGATATCAACCTTCCGGGTTGTTCATCGAGGGCATCTAGAATGGTGCTGTTCGTATCGGTCACCAACTGAACGACGGAAACTGCCGACTGTAGTAGCCTGTGGTACACCCCCTGTTCCATTGCGACTCGTATGAATACCAATGTCCGAAGCGTCGAATATGAAGGAATGGATATGCCACTGTGATTTGGTAGGGAGATGTCGACTAGCCAAATCTCTCGGATGAGCGGCATGTTGAGATATTGAATAACATCACAGCTAGTCCGCAGAGTCAGCGTCCGCATGAATGGTAAGCGAGCCTCGACTGCTGGGGGGAGGAGACGTTGTTGGTTCATAGATATTGAGATGTCACCCTCCACGACATTGCCAGCGAGCGCGAAGATGCACCAGGCATTGCAAGGGTACGGACTGTGGGTGGTTAACCGCGCTAGTTGGTTCCAAGGGATGCGGAAGGGAAAGAATGGGTCTATATCAAGATATCGAAGATTAGGCGCCACAGAAAAATGGTCAGGAGAAGGAGACAGGGAGGGAGAGGAAGGTAGACACCAGATATATCCAAGCTTCAAAGAAAGGCGTCGCAGCATAGGTATACGGGCGCGGATGGGGGACAAGGCCGTCCATGTCGAAACGTTCATGAGCGTCATGCTGACATCTTCCCACTGCGGAGAGCAAGCCGTAAGGAGGTTGATGATCGGGTGCGTGTCGTGGTAGCTGAAATCGATCTCCAACTTTAATGGATGTTGGGCCGCACGTTGTATGAACGTATCAATCAAGCGACGCGAGCGGGTGGCAAGGGGGGATACGAATTTGAGCTCCACGCGAATACGGCTCCAAAGCTTCGGGGTAGATTCTGTTATCATCCTCCAACTGTGGCATACCCTCCCAAGTAACCACGGTATCTCGTCGTAGTCTAAGGGGTCACACAATCTGGTGTCGTCGATTGTGGCCACGAATATTTCGGCCAATATTTCAGAGGGGATACGCCTTATCGGGGCGAGGATAGTTTTGTGCTGTGCTAGATGTTCTTGAACCATTTGTCGTGCCTCCCGGACATGGACGATGTAGCTCTCGGCAGCTTGTAGTTCGGCTTCCAACAAGGTCAGGATGCGTCCCGCCCTCTCGGCGCCTCTTTTGGCATCATCACGCTGTCCTTGTGTCGGTGAAGTCGTTGAGCGATATACGGCGCTCAGCCAGGGTGGCGGCGCCTTCATATCGACATGGTTATTTGTGAATTTCAAGAAAACAGGCGACGACCTAAGCGCGCAAGCAAGTCAGCGTCATCACTGGTGGCGACTAGCGGTGGAAAAATTACATGGATTGACTGAGGCCTTCTGTGAGGGGGGTGGATCAGAAGAGCATTATGCCATGTCTGAGATGATGCCTATATAGTATCATATGTCCTTGCCCAGCGCGAAACAGCATCCCGCGGATCCGCGGACTACCTGGTAACTGCTAGAATCATGCCAGATACCGAGGAAACAAACCCTTTCGCGGCACATTGCCGTATCTTATTAATTCACCGTCTATTTGGTTGGATTTTCCATTAGATGGAACCAAACACGACTAACGTAGCCCGTCTCTTGTTAGTCTGCCGAATATGGGGGCAAACCCCAATGCTCAGGAACGAAGTCTTCCAGTGATTTCAAGACAATGTCGGCCTTCTCAACGCCCCCATAATCCACATTGAGTAGGTTTGCATCAGGGACCCAGACAACTGTGAGCAACCAATACTCAGCAACCATCGTGTGCAAGATCATGTAAGGAACACAATGCTTACCGGCCATTCCGGCTCTTTTGCCTGCCTGCATACCAGGTAGAGCATCCTCAAATACCAAGCCCTTGCTTCGCTCGTCCAGCTCCTGTTGCGCACAGTCTGCGTCCGGGTCGCCGACATTTTTTCCAAGGAGAGTTCTCGCAGCCCATATAAATACATCGGGAGCCGGCTTGCCTTTCATCTTCCGAGTGATATCTCCATCGCTGACGTGATCATCGGCACACAAGATGCGTCCTTCAAAGCAATCAAAGACATCTCCGAGGTGTTGTGTTTTCAAGGTAAAGTTTCTCCGTCTAGACCCAGTCGCCACCGCAATCGGAATGCTGTGTGCGTGTAGGTGTTTGACGAGCTTTTGCACTCCTGGAAGCAGCTGGACTTTCGGCCAGCGCAGGTCTTGTAGCTCATCTCGCCGTCGCAGGTAGTCTTCGATGGTGAGGGTGATCCCAGGAAAGAAAGACAGCAAATGCTCTGCAGCTTGGCGCTCCGCTGGGTAGTATGTGGTCCGTTTAGGTAGCGTATGCCAGAACACAAACTACATACGTTTTCCCATACAGCCCGCTTTGATATCCCATGTCATCTCCTTCCCATAGTCACTCAGAATTTCGTCTGCGAGAATAGAACGCATTCAAGCAGCTAGACTTCGCCGTGCACGGCAGAGCTATACTAGACGCGAACGTACTGGTCACATCCGTGTATACGCGTTCCGAGTCTATCATTAAACCTGTGCGGCCTCGTGTCAGCAGAGAAATGGAACGTGAGTACTGTTACTGTCAAAGAGCTCTCACCGTCCATGTCAAATATAACATACTCAGCGGCTGGAGCCATCTCTTTCGCTGGGGGATAGTGCTCGAAGTTAACCTGAAGCCTTCAATAAGTTGAAGTCCGAGACTTGTGGACGCGATTAGATAAGATCTCTCAGGAGTAACTCAGGGGTCAGGGAGCAAATATTTGCCTCCCACCTCCCACATACAAGATGATCCGATGCATCACATTATTATCGCGTATTTCATTACGTTAGTGCCCATTCCGTTTGTGACTCTTTCCTTCTCCAATGTGTACCCCAACACTCTCCAAGAGCTCGCCCAACTCGCCACTCGATTCCAACTCTTGCAAATACTCCAAAACAGACGTGTCAATTTTCTTCATTGGCGCATGCGAGTGTCCAGCATCTAGTATGACTTTGAGGTGTTTATCTGGCGATGACGAGTCGTGGCCTGAGTCTTCATCATCAATAGGTCGGACCAGTTGCCCGCCGATCAATATGATAGGCAAGTCCATGTCGGTGAGTCGGCGGAGAAGTGGCTCCAGGATGGAAGCATCCACACGTGTATCGACATCTATGAAGGTCGGCGGAGGATGCATGTGAAGAGCTTCGAGTGTTGCTTTAATCGCTCGTGAAAGGGGAGAGAAGTGCTAGAAGGGCATCAGTATCCATAAGTGAAAGGAAATAGAGTGGCAACGTACCTTGGCGTATAGGACTACAGGGTTCCTTGACCAAACATTCTCTTGCAAAGATTGTAGTTCTTCCTTCGCTCGGGGATTCCGAGTAATGTCAAAATCCAGCACAAGTTGCGGATCAATCGTCTTCGACGGATCAACGGTCGGGGGGAGCATGTTCATATGAGCGTCGTGGATGGATGTGAGGAAGGATGTTATCGCAGCCAGCTCGAGGGCTGGCGTCAGGACTGGTATGGGCAGTGGTGGTGAATTCTTCGTAATGTGATGACCATGGCGAGCTTTCCCTGATTGTTGTCGATGCTTGGGAACGACGAGTTGGGTGTCTACTCGTGCAATATCCACGCCTGGTGCTGCGTTGAAGGTGCGTAGTGTTGGAGTAGATAGGAATATGATATACGCCGAAAGCACTATCAGCGCTATAAGCACAAGAAAGGTGGATTGAAATCTCCGAGGTCTGCATGCAACTGGTAGAGGAAGAGTACCCGAACTTCGTGCCCTTATCTCCTGTAAAGAGGGGATCTTATGGCGGAATCCATGTATACGAGGGCTTGGCGCTGGGCTTGACTCGGCCGACGAGAACGAAGGAGAAGGGGAAGGGGGCGAGTGCAGTGGGAGATACTCGTCTGAAGTCGCTGCCATGGGCATCCTACTCGTGAGCAGGGTCATCCGAGAGGGTGTGGAGGATGATAAAGGCATGTAGAGTCTAATGTAGTGAATTAAGGGCCTTGAAGCCGAAGTGTGGAGATGCTTCTGCCTCAGTGATTAATGTGATGCGTGGCTACTAGTTGGTGGAGTCGATTCCACGCGATGTCGGCGAGGCAAGCAAGGCTTCGGGTGACAGCGAACCAAGGAGTGTTGTTCAGAAGCCGGAGCGGATATCTGCACGCGACGGAACCCATCAGGGCACAGGAACGGAAACCAGGCTCATGGTAGGCACTCACCGTATGAAGGACTTCAGGGGAGAGTCAAAGAGCGGGAACAGTCACTTCTTCGTGTTGTACGAGACGCGTTGGGGGATAAGTACGAAAAGAAAAAGAGAAAGAAAAAAGGTGGAAACGAACTGCCGCTTTGCCGGCTTCCCTTGAATTTTTCTGGCTGTGCCATCCGCGTGGCCGGAGTCGGAGGCTTCTGAAGCCAAATCGTGACCGGACATAACCACTGCAGAAATCACTTCTCCATATGTAATCCCGACGCGACGTGCGCCGACTTGCAGCTATGTATCAGTGGTCGGTCATTGGTGCTGTCTCCCGCCTCCCATCAAATCCTAAGCCCGCTCCACGACAAGTAAACATTGGACTCGTACGTTCACCATAAATTGACGAAATTTCGAATTCCTTTTTTTCGACAGGTCACTGCATCGCGCGTTCAATATGAGCGACAGCCAAGTGGAAGCGAGAAGCAAGCGGTCAGATCAGATTTAAATTGGGCGTTTCTGGGCGGACCAGATAAGATAAGATTAGATCACGTCCCCACGCTCGCTGGCGTGTTGGTTTCGAGTTCAATCAATCATGTTCGTCGCTGCGCCCCATCACACGCATCCACATCATAAATCCTAATTCAAATTGCTACGATACCCTACAAATACCCAGCATGGAGAAGCAGCGCCCGCTTTCATCTTCAGGACCAATGGCTGCAACAACCTCTGTCCGACGCTCTCGTGTCCTGCTCTTCGCGATCCTGGTGGTCGCAGGCTTATTCTTCTTTGGCGTGCGTTGGGAACTTCCTAGCGCTCTCAAAGACACCTCATCTGAGCTCTACTCCAAGTATGCACCCTCAGGACTGACCCGCGCCAACATAGTCGCCCTCGTAAAACCAAAGTCAGCCGTGAAGGTGGACGAAATTTACGGTCTACTGCACTTCGCTACACGGGAGGATGGGAAGCAGTTCGACGCGGGATTTGATGTATCAAAACCATTGGAACTGGATACGTACTCCCAGGGCGAGAAGGGCGTCGTTTGGAGCGAAGTCATGAAGCAATTCGATACCGAGGCGCCAGTGGTCGTGTTCAGCAAGGTACGTGCTGAATCAGGTCTGCCAACGTGATTATATTGAGCAAAATGACCTTCCGGAAGACATATTGCCCGTGAGTCTTTCTGCTATGGTAGATTCTTATACTTCTTAACATAATGCCGTCTAGGTACTCCAAGAAGGCAAAAGCACTTCTCAAAAAGTACGACTTATCCCCACCACCAACCATCGTAGAAGTTGACCTACGAGGTACACTCACTCAAATATCGTCCAGAAACCTCAACTCTAACACTTGCCACGTCCAGATGACAATGTACAAATAAAAGCGCTGCTTAGTCGCCTCACCGGCCGAGGAACATTTCCCAATGTCATCGTCCGTGGCAAAACCATTGGCGGTTCTGATGATGTTCGGGATCTTCATTCGAAGGGATTACTGCGCACCAAGCTAGAGGCAGCAGGCGTGGTAGTTCAGGGCCGCGATTCGGAGATCACTGTATAATAATCGTTTTGCAATCTTCTAGAGCATCTCTGTGCTATCCGAGTTGTTTGGACAAAGTACAGCCTGCTGAAACACCGGACACCGACCATACAGACTCGACTTGGATTTCTCAGAACCCTGACCAGCGATTAACCGCTGGCTGTCGCCGACTTGACGGAATCACTCTCGCTACGAGCTACAAGAGCCGCAGGGCAGTCACGGGATCTCTCACCATGTGTCGACGCTCTTCTATGTCAAGAGAGACGCCTTCATGGGAAATCACAACGCACACAATTGGTCAACTGTAACGCCCTCAGCCTCTTGAAGGAATGAATGTTGATGATAGGAGCTACCTCCGTCTAAGGATCCGTCTGTACCCACAGCGACAGGATTCTGGCGCTGACTGATACGGGTCCTCTTCGTCACGACTTCTCTACCAGTTTCACAAGTAAATTGCTGTTCATTAGCACGTTCTGTGCCCACCGCTGCCCTCGTTTACATGGTGTGTATATAAGTAGCTGGCATGACTGAAAGTAAGTTCGGAAATGACTCTATGACTCGCTAGCATCTCACCACTCTTCAACAGTACTTAGTCTTACATCCTCCGGCGTCTCGCCAATGCACTACGGTTCGGTGGAGCGTACATCCAGCTCATGGTCAAAGGGTGCGCAGACGTCCCCGTTGAGTCTTCAGGGCTCCTGCTTACATGCTGCTCAGTTGCTGAGAAACGGGTGACGGACGCTGGTGAGAAAACATCTCTGGCCTTCCTAACGTTGCCACATAACCGTAATCCTCTTAGATATCTCAAGACCCAGTCAAATGCAGCGAAGTAGCTCCCAACAAAGTGAGCAGGAATATAACCCTCCGACAACGGAAGGAATGGTATGGACAAGCGGCGAGATTCCTGGCGCGCCAAAAGAAGCGCTTGAAACTGCTTTCCAAGACCGTGAAGATTACGACGGAAGAGGATACCCTCCCAATCGAGATCCTCATTTCGCTACGGAAACTTTGCTCCAACGTCGTCGAAGAGCAACCATGGAATTGCATGATCAGATGATGGCGGAAGGCTACTACGACTACACCCGCGTTCTGCCTGCAAGGCAGAAGGAGCCCAGATTCAAAAAGGAGAGGCTTCGACCGTTATATAAACGTGCACCGTCCAGTTCCTCTATTACGCCTGGTGTACGTTCGATATAATGAACGTCGGAAACACTCACTTGTTTGCAAATGTAGGATAACTCGGAGACACCCTTTGGTAAACATCCCCCATTTTTTATGCAAACGGACTCGTCCTCTGGGCTGCCATCCTTCATGACACCCGAGCAAAAGCAAACAATCATCCACATCAACGAGGGGGACGCTTACCATGGACTGATTACGAACTCAAACGTTGGCGGACACCACGGGCAGAACTCAGTGAGGAATGGGTCCCACCATGATGGTCAGTTTGTCAACATTACCTATGTCTTCATCGTCCTTATATGCACCACTCTAGTGGAGACGCAGAGACTGCATGGACGGCCGCATTCGAGCTATAACATGCATAACAACTCAAACACTGCTCGAGAGAATGCTTTACTCGTCTTCTTATTTGTTCTGTTGGCGTTCACCGGTATTTCTTTCTTCGTGGACCTTGATGTACTTCTAGCACTGCTGAAGATGCTGAATGGGAAGGGTTCAACTTAGCTATGTTGGCTGCTGTATTGGCTATAATAATGTATACGTATGTACGATGATTTCTTATGCATCGCGTTCTTCGCTAATAGTAAGGGAACTCGCTGGCCTTCCGTACTGAACGGTCTGAACCCTGGACGCCACAAACCGACTTCCTATGAGACTCATTAAACACTGACCGGCTTGAAAATTTAGGATTGATCATTCCGAACCAAAGCAAACGTCTTTCTACCTCAACGGGGCTGGAGGCGGGGACGGTTATCATCGACTCATCAAGAACTCAAACGTCGGCGGGCATCGCGGGTGGGGCTTGACCAACGCCATGGTAGCCAGGTCGTTGACAGAGCCTATCTCTCTGCTTATTCACAACGCCAACGATGTACGGGCGATGCTACACTCGCCCTCCTTCGTGCTTTGTTAGCAATTGCCGGTGTTTCGTTGACTACTGCTAAAGGTGCTAAAGCGGAACAACTCTTCATAGCTATGCTGGCTACTACATCAACCTCAACATCGTATTCGTACGACGATTCTTAATGCAATGCGTTCGCAGCAAACGCAGCTAGGTAGCAATGACTTCCCATCTCGTGCAGCTCCAACATGCACCCTCCGATGTCGCAAAGACACCTTAAATCAAGATGTGATTGATAGATATGCAAGTAAAATGTAGACGTATAAATACATTATAATAAAGTAATAATGTCGCTGTAAGGTATTATACAAGTCCTTTGGTCCGATTGCTATGGTCGGCAAGTCATATGGGGATCTAATGCAAGGGTTATACGATGCGGTACAGTATTAAAGTCCGTGGTGTGTGGCAAGTCCGATGTATGTGTGCTACAGGGTTGGGTGATGAAGCAAGGCAAGAAAGCGGTAGATAAGTGGGGGAGATGATAGCGAAGATAGCAAGGTTCGGAAATATGAAGAAAATGGGGTTGCAAAGAAAAGAACGGTGTCCGAAGGGGGCGGTAGTGGAAATGTACTATATAAAATGAAAGATGGTCGTAGAAAGAACGTGATGGATGCCGTTGTTAATCCTAATGTGTACAGCAGATGTCCGTGTGGTAGAATAGAAGTTCGTTGTCCGTGATGTGATGCAGTGTCCATGACGAGTCCGAGTGTCCGAGTGATGTGTACAAACAAGGTCAAAAGTGTCTGCAATGCGAAGGCAAAAGGGGAGAAAGAACAAGGGAAGAATCGACAATATAAACGGTGAAGGCGAAGGAAGAAACCGTCACCTGCGGAAGGGTGCGTGTCCGAAGCAAGAAAACAGTATATGTCCGTGTCCGAGAAAATAAACGAAAGGAAGGGCCAGTCCATTGAAGAATAATGAGGTGGCGACGGGGAGAAAAAGTGAAAAGTTAAAGAAAGTGCGTCTCCACCTGAGAAAATAGATGTCCATGTGTAGTATAAGTCCGTTTTCTTGTCCGTGTTGCTTCATTCGGGGCCACAACAAGAAAGCAATGGTGTCCAGACGTATGTCATCGCGTAGTTGTTTACATTGTCGATTTTGTTCTTCTTTCCGTTTCGTCTTCGTCTCTTACGTAGTAAGTCATTGCGTAGTCGTTCGACTGACACGTCGGCAAGTAGAGCTCCTTTCCAGTCGCGATCCGGGAGATTCTGCGGGCAGGCCGTATGATTGTTGCTGGAGGCGCTGCGGTGAGGGTTGCTGCTGTTGCTGCTGGAGTTGAACTTTGTCCATGCCGTCTCGGCTGATCGGTCGTGGAGAAGGCGCCATGTAGAGCGGGCGCATCCACGGTTGGTTCTGCTGTTCAGCGAGAAGGGGAAAGCGAGACCCAAGACTAGTCACAGCATAAAGCAGTACACCGATCTCGTTTCGAACGTCAGAACTGTTCATCAAAGGCCAGGATGTTTCGAGATTGTTCAGCTCCTGCATCAAGATATCTGCCGCATCGGTCCAGCAATGCTAGCGTTCCAAAACACAATGATGGCCATCAGCTACGATCTTCGCGGGAAAAAGATGAGATGCGAAATCTCACTCACGCTGATTATGGGCTCTAGTAAGGTGAAATCAGCCTCAGATAGGTGCTTGATGATGGCAACGCAAGCATGCGCAGCGCGAAGGCATTTGGCATATGACACTCCGTCACTCTGAGCGAAGCGCCGGTAGAGATGAATCATAGTGGCCTGCGCAAGTGTGTGTGCAACAATGATAGCGGGCTTGTCCTCGGGGCTAGCTGCGTCCAGCTGATGTATGGGAATCATGCTAGGAACAAACTGCGTGATCGCTCGTTCCAGAGTTTGCATGTCATCAAGAAGAGAGCCAGAAGGTGTTACCCCTATTGCTGGTTGGTGAGAAGGGCGCTGACAAACAGCGAAGTACACTTACGAGGATCCCAGTTCGACACAACCTCGTCGGCACGGTAGAAAAGAGCAGTTGCCTTGGCACGAGCGGCCTGTGTCGAGTACCCACCAGAGACGTCACCATTGAGGAACGACCTCACAGTCAAATAAGAGTTGCCTTGATGCATTTGGCCCTGAAAACATACGGTCAATAATAGAATCAGCAATGAGGCAATGGGATCATCCAGTAAAACAACGTACAGCTTCGTAGTCGGCGATATCCAAGGGCCATGGGGTGTTTATTGAGTTCCACCCATCAGGACCATCTGGGATCACAGACGGCCTACGCATGACCACTGCCCAACACCGATCCAAATTGAACACTTGCCAGAACGTCAAAACACGTTCACTTTCCGAAAGATCTTTGACAGGCTTGATATCAAATGAATCGGCGCTCTGGGGGATCCATGATTGGGAATCCAGGGAGATGCCTCGGTGGAGCCCACATTGTACGGCAAGGCCGACAGCAGCTGATGCATGATAACTCCCTTCTAGAATGCGCCCGTTAGACAAGAAGTACATCGACAGAAGACACGAAGCCTGAATGACGTCCAAGGCATGGTTTCCAAGCCGAATAGCTTCTCCAATAGCTTCGAGAGCACGTGCGAGGTAGTGCTCCTCGTGTTGGCAGAGGGGCTCGGGACGCGATATGAAGCAGGCCCAAAGGTAGATAGCGTTCATTAAGACTGGATGACGCTGCTCGGAAGGAGGCAAGCTCAAGCTTTCACGCAGTCTCCCGGTGTGAAGCAGCAACCCGGATTGCTGGCGATGAGGTGCGTAAATGTCCAAACTAAGCGGAGATGTGAGAAGAATGATGCGAAAAAAGGTGGCAGAGACGCTAGAAACCTGTACGTACAGCATGAGCGCAAGTTCAAATGGTGGCTGAACTTTGGCTTCTTCGAAGTACAGATCTGGGCTGAACGGTGATGGAGAGGGTGAAGGCACACCCTAGTACGATATTAGAAAGGACTAGTGAATTCAACGGAGGTATACTCACGGGTAGATGGGTCCACGAATCATGAGGTGAGTTCGTAGAATCTACTGGGAAATCAATTGGGAATGTGTGACGAGACGAAACATTGGAGAAAACAACCCACCTGAAGCGAACGGTGAATGGCTCGCGGAGAGAGGCGTTCCTCCCGCGGAACTTATTGACGACGATGAGCCTGACCGTTGGTGAAGGTTGGGATCATAGAGGGTGACAGCGGGCGAAATGTATTCGGGATCTTCGAGCTCTCGGATGCGGTTTTCGAGTCGTGCGATGGTTTCACGCAAAATTTGCGTTCTTGTCTTGCCTTTGCCATCGTCGTACTCGCAACCATCTGCCTTCTTCGCGCGAATACATTGTTGGCAAGCTGGCTTCACGCCGTCACAGCGCTGTCGGGAAAAATAAATAAATATTGCCGGACATCAGGGATGATCAGCGACGTACCATCTTCCGTTTTCTAGTAAGCGTGTCAGTCCGCAGTCATTTTTTGCACATGACGGGGATGGCTTACCTGCATCGCAAGCACGCCTTGCCTCTTTGAAGAGATCCGGCGATGGACGCGGCCTCGGTCTTAGTAGCCATTAAGGAACTGCGAACTAAATTTACAGAGGAAATTGGAAGTGTGCGGGGAGTAGAGGCCTTGGATTGTGGTAGATACGGCTTGAGAAGACCAGGAGAAGGACGAACGGCCTGACAAGGTATCTTGGTGAAAGGGAGAAGAGGAGGGCCAAGACCGGGCAAGAGGCGATTATTGAGAGAATAGGGGAACGGGCAGCATGGAACGGGCTGAACCAGAGGGGGAGGAGGAGGACGGGTGAATTGGAGGTAATACTTATAATGAGCCAGAGTCAGTCATGGTCAGTGTTTTTGTGAGCACAGCCGAAGACGACGGGTTCTGTTTGTCCAGGGACGGACGAACTGATCTGATCTATGCCGATATTTGTTTTCTACCACTCCCGATTAGGAAATCTCTTCCAGCTCTCGGTTCGCCCAGAATCACGCCCTCTCCCTCATACGCCGACGCGACGACGACAAGGTGAGAGTCGGTCCAGCGCGTTGGCGACACCACCCCGCCGCCTTGGCCTCGTCGCGCTTCTTCTTCTGCTCCCTCCACCATCCGCCCACAACACAAGTCTCACATCGGCCATTCCATGCCGTCTGGCTGATTGCCACAAAGAATCCGACTTATTGCGGTCCGGTCCATTTGATCCAATCGCGCTGCAAAAATCCGCTCGTCAACACCCGCACAGCCATGGAAATTAGACTTTGACCCCATACATTTCATCATCTCCAAAATTACGCTGCCTTGAAGCATCCCGAGCTGCTCGTCGATACTTGACCCAGGCACGGTGCATCCTGATTTTCAGTGCAACTCCGCGTCAGGTTGACTCACGTGGGACGCGGAACACGAAACACGTCCACAAACGTCCACGCGTCGGTTTTAACGTCATGAGTTAGTTATCGATATCAGTGAGTACCATCCGGTGGACTACTACTACCGCACTACTGGGCATATATGCGCTTTTCAGGTCGTTATATGCGCGTATATGCGCTAGAAATACTCCTTGGACGCGCGCAGGGTGCTATCAGATCCCTGCTGAACTGAACTTGAGAGGGACCATATCCATCTATCGCCGTCGGAAGGGTTATCGTTGTTCACCGACGCGGCCATCGTTCCCCTTTCCCCAACCTAGACCCATGCACTATCGACTAATACCGAAGGCAGCCCTCTGTGAAATTCAGCCCTGTCCTTGTGCCCATTACGACGGTTACCATCAAGAATTGCTTCTAGGGTGTCACGAGATATCATCTACCCATCAGTGCTGGGAATTACTCACACAACTGGCAGACTTTCGCAGTGTCACGGTCGCCTCCGAACGCGATTGGTGATGTGGCGTCTGATATAACTAGTCGAAACGACAGGCGGGGGCGCGCTGCAAGCACCCTTGCAATATTCCAGTTGTCCCATATCACGCTGGTGAGTACCCCCGTCAAAGTAGGAGAAGTCAAACATTATTCATGTCGTATGAAGTCAATCATGAAAAGATGACTGCGGGAGTATCCTTCCACATCGCTTGAACACATCTCGCAAAAGGGCCGTGAAAGGTCCGGGTCATTGCGAGTTGCAATGGTTCACAAACCAACGCGACTCGATTTGAGGCCCACCTACTGCCGCAATGATGCATGTATAACTGATTGTATGCACTTCCTTCAAACCAATCGCAAACCGTGCTTCAGCTATCCCCATTTGCTTCGGTCCCGCACACGCTCACATTGAACATATCCATGAGTGATTCACAACACGCCGTGTATGGGGTTAAAACTCTCAGTGAGTAGCTCTTCCATGCTGCTTTGATATCTTTACCTCGCTCGGATCCATTGTGTCTTACCAAGAGGAGCACAGAAGCCACGCCAAAAATATCCTATCAAATTTGTGAGTAGAACGCCGCCCATACTCGTGTATTCACAGTGATCTTACCTCCATCTACTAGTGGCTGCTAGCAATGAAATTACCTCCATTTCCTGTAAGCCGAAGGCTCCACGAGGTTAATGAGAATAACTTACGAACTATAAACCATTCTAGACCTGTCACCCGGCACTCTGCAGTCTCGTACAGCAAGACTTCGACTAGGAACCGTATATCGCATTGACATCACTCACGTACTTGTCTAACGGCGGTTCTAGACTCTCCAGAGTTTTCCTCCGACCTTGAATCCCTTCCTACGCGAACTCCCGGGTCTACACCAACCGTACTATCTTTGACTGCCGTTTGCGCCTCTCCGGCTATCATACCGCATGTCGTAAACTCCAACAATTCCCCGATGCACTTGCACAGAACTCCCTCTGTCCACCTTCCGTTGCCCCATCCGCGCGAACCGATCGCTCCCTATGTGACTAACCGATTATTAACATCGCACACTAGACTCCCAAACGTCACAGGTGAGACGCTTTTGTTACCTCCCACCAGTCATCATATTCACTGTCGTTTCATGGCACGGAATGCCCATTGTTTCGCAATTTTCCGCGAACAGCACAAAGGCAACTGTATTGAGTACTTCCCGTTATGCACGGTTGATTGACGTTAGTATTACCCCTACCGTATAGACTTTCGTTTTCATCGGAAGTCGAAGAAGTCTCACCGTGATGTTCATGTCCACCCCCCTGCGTACCACCCTTCCGCCACACGGGGACAAATGAACCCGACTCGTCATCTACGGAGTCCAAGCATGCATTACATCAGGCTGAAACTACGAACCGTGCAGCACCTTTTCTGATCGTCCCGAACTAGTCGCTGGGTTTCCCTTCCTGGAAACGGTCCAGGGATGTGTGTCCAAACTGCACGGCCTAGACCGATCACCGAGTATTAGATCAACCGAACCGGCTATATACACCGACTCCGCTTGTATCAACCGAGGCTCTGTAGAAGTTCTTCAGCACTACTATTATCGGATATTCTGGCTGGACGCGGCTCGCGTTCAGCTAGGAAGGACTCCGTCTGGAATCGGACGCTTCCTAATCGTGCGTGATCTGCGCAGGATTGAAGCTTGAACTCGAGGCGTGTCCAAGTGGATGTAACTGGCACCGGTCCGCCTTGTACCCTCTTGTACTAATAATGCTTCTCCATCACTGGAACCTACCGTCAGCATGGTTTGCACCCCTCCCTTGTTCTTCGATACTTTCGGCTCCTCTCGCACATGTTCGCAAAAATTAACATCGGCCGAATGCGCCGTCAATTTGCCTCGAAACTTCGCGAAACTCGGAGGCACCGAGCTGTAGTATGGTCGATGCATCGTACACAACTTGCACGGACCCCGATCCTTCGACCTTCTCATCAAATTTCGATGTACCTTCTCAATACAATGGCTCACGTGTCGCTGCACAATTAGCAGCAATGGCATCCCTATTGTGTGCGGTTATTAATCATGCCGAGGTTTATGAACGCATTGACGCGTAATATCTCCACGTCCGTGGTAGTGGTTCAGACCTTCATTATACGCAACAAGGCCTCGTGCTTAACGCCTGGACGTGCCTGTAATCGGACTCTTTCAGATGAACTCACCTCTTACTCAAGGATGCTCCGTTGTATTTCGGCAAGTCCCTCGACATTGCAATTACATCTTGGATGGCAAGCATGACTACGGCACTGGAGCCATGGGCGTACACCGACATTTGTGAGCCATACCAACGTCCGTACGTGTACTTGATACTTGCCGATCAATAGTCACATAACGCTTGGGGTGTAGATTGTTTTGCTCGTTTGATGATCACGTCCATGGAAATGTCACAGACGGTTCGATTGATGCAATAAGGTGTGTAAAGCCTTTTGTTTACAGCAGAAGGCCGGCCTCGTTGAAACATCTTCTCGTGTATTTTGGAACGTCAAGTTTCCATCGAATCTCGGTCTAAGACCGACTATGCGCAATCGTGGCCCATAAAGTCTACGCTGGACACACTAATCCTATTCGGCGGCCTGATTACACTGACACATCCGAAATTTAGTTTCAGGGAAAGTGAGCTAACGTACTTCTTTTCTGACGGTGCCCTCCTATCTTCGCGTCGCTCAATACGGGCAAAAGGCATGCCGCCGACCTTCTAGCAGACGCTATAATACTCCCAGATCAATGGCTCGGCCTCTAGAAAACCCTACCGATTCATATCTACACAATTAATCGTACGGCCTCCCCTCTCCGCGCAGTATAGCCCTGCACACTGGGCTTGTGTTCGTTGGTGTGTCCGTCGCAAAAACACACGGTAAGTCGGTCTTGGAGGGAAAAATAATGGCCAGTCTTATGTCGTTTCTGAAGAATCCGGATGTTTATTGAATGCCACGGCGTTGGTGCTCCCCCGTGGGAGGTGTACTAGGCAGTAAACCACCCCCGATAGGGACTCCCTGCTCGTAGCAACCAACAAAGAAACCAACGAACAGGGAAGAAGACTGATCGCCTCAGTACATATGGTGGTTGCGCGAAGCACAGGAATGTTCGCGCCCTGGAAACCATAGAAGCCAGGTTCCACAGCTCAGACGGAGATTTGGCAGATACTTCCTAGCACATCCCATCAACGCGCAGCACGCAAGAGCGCTGCATGATCCAGGTTGCTCGAAGATATTTTTTTACATTTCGAAGTTGTTCTTTGGCGGGGTAAGCAAGTCTCTTTCGGAGCTCCAGAAGTAATGCTACCTCCGTTGGCTATACTTGGTGTACGTCATAGGGTATCTGTCGACCCGCTATGAATGCCCAGGGTTTCCAAGTGCCGTGGGCCCGCAACGCGCGTTCGTGGAACAATTTGCTACGAAGAAAGGGTTGAAAGTTGGAAGTTGATTTAGCCACCGTTTAGCCACATCGCCTAATCGACCAAGGCAGGAATTTGCTTCGCCGATCTTTTTTTCCATTGCACCGCCCATAGGCTATGCTCCGTTTTGTTGAGCTGCAGTGCGATGATATCTATCCCATCAAATGAACATCGACAACACTTAATGCGAACGGCCACCCGCCAGAGTCACATAGAGTTCCGAGTCGCCCGTTGCGTGTTTTCAATCTCCGCGCAGTGGACTTTCATCCGCAAGAAGAGCCAGGGCTACACAATATGAGTAAATATCAGATTTAGGTAGATGCTTCCCGTTAACATGTGTGGCGTTAAACGTTCGGGTGTGTAGAGTATGTCATAGGTATCGTTGAGAGCGTAACTGACAACTCGCTTACCACGGCTCTAAGCGCCGATTCGTGACTTTAACTTTGATGGCACAGCACCAGATGCGCCGTATGCACGTTGCGATAGGTCTTGAGTCCAGCGAGACAAGCCACCCGTACCCCATCGGTTAGATGAATCGTCGCAACCGAAGAAGTAATGGTTTCCCGCCTATGGATAGTGCGCGTCTTCTCAGAGAAGTGTGCCGGAATCCCAGAAAGGTGGGGTGTTTACAGCATCGTACTAGCGGCTTGAAGCTTATGTAGGCATTACTAGATCTTAAACAGCGCGAAGTTAGGTAGAAACATACGCCAATTCGTCGAACTCGTTGGCTAATGGCTGTACGGCTCAAATTCCGTAGGAAGGCGAGCGGTTACTCGGATACGGCATTCTGGATGTATTTTTCATGCATCTCAAGCCGGAGCGAACACCTACCGAGGCCATTGTCCCAAATAGGCTCACTCCTGTCGCTGAGATGGCCTTTCTCGCTCTTATGGGGATTGTTAAAGCTGCTCATCTCCTGCACGACCCTTCTCCGCACTCCGACGCTATCATCCGCGCCTGGCCCGGAGTCTTCAAATGGAGTGTATTTTTCTTCTCCGTCGACATCCAGAGGCCCGGCGTTGAACAGGACGCGAAGTTTTTTATGCAGGATCTCATCGCCGCGACTTGGTTCACTTTCACACGCGTGGACCGAATTGCAGCGATCATGGCTGAGACATCCGGTGCTATCGAACTCATGATGGAGCTGTTCTTCCTGGAGGGCTCTATCCCGCAGATGTCGATAGTCAACCATCCCAACGCTGCTGCAACGCTTGATTCCATGCTGCACGAGGCCGAGGACGTTTGGGGCACACTTGACCGTGTGGTTGCTACCGCCAACGGCGACGCGGAGAGAATCGCTCGGGTGGCTCTGTCCCGTCTACGAACCGCCGCCAACGGCCCTGGATTCGAAACACCCATCGGCGGGGCAGCCTTGAATCTTATGTGTCGTCTTTGTAGGCGCCGCGGACACCCTTTGCTATATGCTTTCTTGCACCACAACGCCATCGCCACGGTTACAAAGGTCGCTGCCTCTGCAGCAAGAGCATACATGAAAACGGGCAATGATGGCGTTATCCCTGCGCTGGTCGGTTCGTTCGGCTTCGTCGCCAACTGTCTTGAGTCAACAGATGGCTTCACTTGGGTGACAATCGCTATGCAGTCAGGCTTAATCCAGGCTTTCCTCGAAGTCAGTATTCTCTTGCCGACTCTCCCGGTTGAGTGTGACGGGGATATGATACTAGCCATCTTCAAGGTTATTCTCCCCAAGTATCTGATTTATCGATCCGTTGTTCAAGCCGCGGACGGAGCTATGCGAAAGGTCGAGAGCAACCCTGCCAGCAAGTGGGTCTCGCAGACACCTGCTAAAGATGTGTGGCACAACTTCAAGCGCGTCGCTTTTGAACGCCGGGCACTTGTAGCAAACCTCACGGACACGAAGCACAAGGCCATCACAAGCTGCGATAACTCCAAGATGGGTGCGGCGCTACTCTTTCTCCGAAAGGGTAGATGTGTTGATTACTTGCACAGTGCCAAAAGGTAGCCTGGCGGGCCAGTCTTGTCGTTTCGAGGAAAACGACTGAAGATATCGTACTCGAAAGAAAGCCTGGTACCTGTTGGCACCCTCTACCCGTTAACCGTCAAGTTTCATAATTTGAACTCCGTGCCGCATGGCAAACAGTGTTATATAATCAGGGAACTACTATATATGGATGTGACCTCTAAATTAAAGTTTGCCCGTGAAGTTGCGATTCGCGTCTCGCTTGTAGACACCATGAACACTGAGCACTTCAACGACGACGACGAACAGCAGCGGAATCCCGCCTGGGATACTCCCTTTTACGCGTACTCTACGCCAGTCCACCATCACCCCTTTCCGACACAATATCCGCCGCCGCCATGGGCAACCCCTATGCTCTCAGACACTGTGCAACCGCGATACAACTCGTTTCCGCCGCAAACGACACACACTGTGAATACTGAAGAGCGGAAGACATACCGTGATCAAGGCGCTCAAGCCGAGTCATCAGCCAGGCACTGGGACGATAAACTCTCTGTAATCTTAGATGCGATGAAGTCTGTCAACTGGAAGCTCGGTGACTTGCTCTATTATCTTTTTCGTGTCAAAACCGAGACAGGTGCGGAAGTGAAGAGATCACGAAGTCACGCTCAGGTGGTTTCCAAGTTTCTTGGGGGAAAGGCACGCTATTATCCAAGTATCATTCTTGCTGAGTGGTTGAAGAGCGCAGATGGTCTTCCGAAGCTGGGGGATATTGAGCGTGACCTAATGTACTCAATGGAGGTCGATTACCAACAAATACGGGCAGCACGGCCTGGCTTGACCTCGTTTGCGGCACAGCTTGTCGGACGAAAACTCGAAATGGAAATCAAGAAGGTGGTAATGAAGAAGAATGGTCTTCAAACATTTACTACCGGTGGTGGGGACATAGCAAAAGCAGGACAAGGTGTCGACACATACACTGATGCCCAGGCAATATTTCGCCTCCACCAGCCATTGACATGGGCATATCTTCTGCGCCTCGCAACACCCTATAGTCATCAAGCACCAGCGCAAGGGACTGTGGTGGCTCAGAAGGTTCGGAGACGGCCTGATCTGGTATCAATTTGCGTACTTTGTTAAAGCATAATCTAATTAAGTTATAGGTAGTCACTCACATGATGGGTGAATTGGCATACTCCCGCAATATGTACGCCAAGATGATTCCCCAGGAGAAAGGCCTTTTGCTGTTTGCATGCCGTGCCAATCGGTATCTGGTATCTTATGATAGCCGTGTTGGATCTGCGACAAGTTACCATGCTACGTACGAAGCTCTCCGCGCACTCGCAAAGTTCGACCTTGGCCTAGTTGAAGAACTTGGACGATCACCAGACTCTTCTCTCATAATCCGCCTGGATAATGTTCAGTCATATGTCCGCCCCCGCAATCTACGCCTTGGAAGGGAAGCTAGCATGAACATTGGAACAGCAGCCACTGCTTTTGTGATGAAGAACTTCTCGCCTGCAGCCGTAGACCTGCAAAAGAAGCTTGACATTCTGGCTCTCAAGTCCCGTAAAAATCTCACTGTGCGCAAAATTCGGGATCTCATCGACTACAAAAATCTTCATCAGGTGCTCATCCTTCAGTGGCTTCGGACCTTGGTCACCTTTGTCCCGCAACTCCATCGGTATAAACATGCTGTTTCGATACTATATGCCACTGAGGCGAAGAAGATACGCCTACCGCTTGAGCAGACCCAAGTCTTCCCTCTTTCCACAAATGGCCGTAATGAGACCGTCACCACTGAACTACTCAAGGCATTGATAGACTTTTTCAAGGCAGTTGGTCAAACAGAGGAATCTTACAATCAACGGCTAATCTATGTTCTGGGCGACGGACTGACTTATGAAAGAATGGTGCTTCTGAAACTATATCTACAATTTCACGAGACACCATTTCACCGACTCGATATCCTGAAACCTGGCCTCGAAAGTTGGGCAAAACGATCAAGAATCAACTTGATATGACCGTCCGGAAGGATGGCTTGTGGGGGGATGAACTGGTACGAAGACTGGATTCTTTCTGATCTCCACACAGTGTCACGGAAGTCGATCAGCCGTGCCGTGACTTGGCGCCGCATCGCCTCGGTCAGTCGTTCATTCATTCGTATTGCTGGTTTGGCAGGAGCGCGCGATAAGGGAGGAAGGAATGGGGGGATATCGACGCAGCATTGGCTACATTTGCAGGGGTATCGTGGCATGGGAGGGTTGGCTAGGCAGGTCTCGCACCGGCACTGTGGATCTGACTCCGGGTTGCCATATAGGATATCTAGCTCCTTATTGTGGCAGCCGGTTGGCGCAAGAATAAGAGAGGCCATGCCGGGATGAAGAGATGAGTGCTTCGAGGACGAGCCAGAGTCTAATAATTTCTGGGCGTTCGTTAATGTCGCCTTCGTGATGTAGGTAATGCCACGCGGGTCTTTGATGTGTCCTCCTGGGCGTCCGGTTCTCCCTTTGCATTGGACATCACGATTAGGGTGCGCACATCCAAGAATGATCACATCAGCAACATTGGAGAAGTTGAATCCGACTACCAGAGAATCGGTAGCAATAACGGTGTCGATATCAGGATCGACCTCGAAGAGACCTCGCGTCGATTGATTATAAGTAGGAAAAGACATGGAGTTATATATACGGATGCGCTTTTGCGGCGCAATCCCGAGGAGGTAGATGCGCAGCCGAAAGCCAAGAGATATCGTCTCGCAGTATATAATAGTCTTGCGCCGACTGCGAGCAACCCAGTGCAAATCGGGGAACTCCCAGCCTCCCAAGCCGTGTCGAAGAGTACGGAAGATTGTCCGTATGTCATGACGGATGTTCGAGCGGCGCTGGAAGAAGCATGAACCTTGGGGGAGCCCCAGAGTCGCTAGGAGCTGGGAAGTATCGATGCCAGCTAAGAGAGTTGCTGTGACGCCAATGAATGTTGTTTTGGGGGGAAGGCGAACGAGAACATGGCCGATACGCCGGAAAGCCTCTCTGAAGTCAGGGTCCCCCCAATCGTTGACCAAGTGGATTTCGTCAACCCCAAGGGCGCAGAGTCGCGATGTGAATTCGCGTTTAGCGAGCAGAGTGTTGAACGAGGGAGAAACCAGCTGTTCCGGCGAGAGAAGAACCATGGAAGACGCGATGGCTTCGGCCCAAAGATTCCTGTCGGAGCGTCGCGCGGATGCTAGAGTATCTTCGTTGATAGCAACAGCGTTGATACCAAGCCCTTTGAAACGGGCCTCCTAGTCTATAGTTAGCTTCATGCGCAAAAGAAGTTGAAATGTAACACAGACCATATCCTCCTCAAGTCCCTTGGTTGGAAACACCACGACCATGGCAGGATTTTTAGGGAAAGCCCTAAGTAGTTCCTCGCAAGGAGGGGACAGCGCATTGAGTGCTTGAATTAACAGGATGTAGCCGTAGAATAGAGAGCTTTTGCCGCCGCCAGTTTGTAATATAGAGATGACATTGATGCCGTCGATGGCCTTGCAGAGGCCTTCTAGGATGTAGTCGTGCGTGTCATGCGGCAATCGAGGGCGAAGGAGGCGGCGCGCGAGCTCCCAGCCATCTGGATTGCTGAGCCCACGCGGTGTCATTGTAGAATCAACAAACGCGATGCGCCACGGCAGCGGTTCGCGCCACATCACGTGCAATCATCGGAGCCTCTCGCTGAGCTCAAATCGTCGTTGAGTTCGAACTTTCCATCAAATCGACGGTTAACGGGTAGAGGGCCTCAACAGGTCCCAGGCTAGCCAAAAGGCGGATTTTAGGAGCAATTTCAGGAAGTGTTCTTCCTGCTACACGTCTTTGTATTGCTCCAAGGAGTGTCAAACGATCGCCTGGAAGGAGGGAGGCCACAAGATAACCTGCAAGCTTAAAGTCCAAGAGCGGTTAGGTAGACGACCAGTTAGCTGTGCCCTAGGTGGTATGCTCACCCGATCTGTATCTAGAAGGAAAGAATCAGTCCGTCTCAAAGAATGACATTGCTTTCTTCCACTCGGCGACAATACGAGACATCAGTTACAATGTCCCCTTATATAAAGAGCTCGCAGAGAAGGAGTATCCCGATGAACCCATGACGAAACTAGTAGCTTGCATCGACTACGACAGGCCCGAACCGAGGTATTTCCTGCAGCCCCTTGCTGGCTTCGGGAACAATCAGCCTTCCCTTGGAGGCTCGAATAATGCCGTGGCGCGGAATGAAGCGTTGATAGAGCGCGTGCAGACTAACGAAAGAAGATATAGCCTTTTCCAGAGTTCCATCGCTTAGGGCGAGACGTCGCGGCTGGTGCTGAGCATGGTGAACGGGGAGTTTTGGAAGTTGGAGGCGCAGATGCTGGATGGTATTTGGGGAGAAACTTGGAAAGAGGACGAGGAGGAAGGGCCTGAGCTTGATATAACCACGGCGAGAGTGATCTTCAACGGGTATCTGCGGCTCAGTGAGGAAGGAGCCCAGTGATATTTTGATCCTGTATTTGTACTTGTATGAAATGTCGCTGTGAAGTAGCTGAACCGAGAAGACACGACGTGCTCACCGAGCCCTCGCACTTGTTACTAAAGGCGTCTCATTGATGTACCATACACGTTTGCTCGCCTTTCTGCTGCACAAGGTGGCTACTCGATGCTCTTTTTTCTTTAGGCCACTTTGGCTCCAATTTAGGTCTGCAACGCTGACCCAATGAAAATTCGACACAATATCAGCCGTCTGATGGCAGAAAGGCCTCTATATTCTACTGACATAGTATCTCGAGATAAATTCAAGCATTCACAGCTCTCTAACTTCTGTTGTTATCTTACTTCAACTTGACGCTTCAGGGGTTGACATAGGAGATAGGAGCTTTCTTCCTCCCGCGTAACTCGACCCCTTACACTCACATAGTACCGCATTACCCCCTCTGCCTTAAGCCAAAGACTTTAAAGGGAAAGTTTCTTGAGAGATAAGATGGCGAGGAGCTGATTAGCGAGCATTTGAGAACGAGGGATTATATTTGAGACGAGAAGAATTCAGATCTCTTGAACTGGAAAAGTAACTGTGCTCGAATGTCACGTTTTCTCTGGTCTAGATTAGCGCTCCCGATGTGGATTGGATCTTATCTTTTCCACGAGCGTTTAATTTTCTTCGCCCGATGCATTCTCCGAAAGTCGAGGAGGGAATTGAGCTAGTCGTTAAACTTACTCGTCCTCACCTTGGTCTTGACTCTTCCGCACCATCGTGCAAAACGCGTTGGCGAAGCCATTCCTTGACCCTTCCCTTGCTTCTGCACCATCACCCCAGACCCTAGGGAACAGTCATTTAAACCCAACCATGGCACCTCAAGACGGAGGATTTCTGAAAACAGCCAAGGACCTCACCGCAGGCACTGCTGGGGGGATAGCACAGGTACTATTGTTTATAAATTCCTCGATTATTTGCTGAAGCAATATAGGTGCTCGTTGGACAGCCGTTCGATATCGTCAAAGTTGTATGTCGACCTGTTTTACTCTGCGTTCCCCTTCCCTACGGTGTATCGGTATTCATTGTATGAGGATTGATTGTTCAAGCGAATGCAAACAGCTCCGAAAGGAACATATACTGGCATGCTTCACTGTGCAGGGGGGATATTAAAGAACGAAGGACCCCTGGCTTTCTACAAGGTAAGCAACCCCATTCGCGAAATCAAGTGTATCTGACTCATGTCAATACAACGATATTAGGGGACTGTGTCGCCCCTGCTAGGGATTGGTGTTTGCGTTTCTATTCAATTCGGGGTGTTGGAATATACCAAACGGTTCTTTGCGGAACGAAATATCAAGAATGGTATCGGAGGCGCCGATGGACTGGCACTCGGGCCCGGTCAGCTAGTTGCTGCTGGTGTAGCCGCTGGCGTAGCCAATGGATTTGCTTCGGGACCAGTCGAGCATATTCGCATCCGTACGTTTGAATGTCAACAAGTTTCCGACCCTCGGTCTGACAATAGATCAGGCTTGCAAATCCAATCCACTGGCAACAAAATATACTCGGGGCCCCTTGACGCCATCAAGAAAATATATTCATCTCACGGTATCGCTGGTATATACAAGGGGCAGGCGGTAACTTTCCTACGCGAAGCCATGGGATATGGCGTATACTTCCTTACATACGAGAAACTAGTCCAGCGAGAGATGCGGATGAAGGGGATCAAGCGAGAGCAAATTTCTCCAGTGAATTCCGTTCTATATGGCGCAGCAGCAGGCTACGCTGTAAGTATTTCTGAACCCCTCGATTTCACAGCATGCTTATACGCGGACCTTGTGTAGCTTTGGGCTGTCATCTACCCTGTTGACATGATCAAGTCGCGCATGCAGACGGACGGATTCTCGCCTACCACTGGGCAGAAGTACAAATCCACTCTGGATTGCGTCCGGGTAGTCTGGCGAACAGAGGGTATTGGCGCGTTTACTCGGGGTCTAGGACCTACCCTCATTAGGTACGCCTATCCTTCCTGTCGTCTCCTCTATGCGTGTCTCATAATTGCCTCACAGGTCTCCCTTTGCTAACGGCGCCACCTTCCTCGGGTTTGAGCTAGCAAGCCGGTTGATGAGTTGAGCAGTGCCTTACATACACTTATTTATGACCATCTCGTACTCTGCATGCATTTAGAATGATTAGATTTTTTTGTTTCTGTTATCACGTTATTCGTGTTCGAGCGACAATGTTATGCACTCATGGTACACAACAGTGAGGCTATATATTCCCCTCCTTGCGGGGTGATATCTGCATCTTCTCATATGACGACTTTATCCAACGCTCAAGGTCCATCCATCCACGCCACCCTCGAAACAACGTCTCGTTAAACTTCAAATATTCTTGGGCGTCGGAGAACAGCGTCGCAAGGCTCGAATCAGAGTATTTGCGCCTCGTCATCTCTTCGTCGAAATACGCCGCAAATTGTGCCCGTAACGTCACCCGTCGTACCAAAGCACCTACGAGTGGTCGGAAGTCCGCAGGCATGTCTGGCCCAATAAAAGCAGCTGGATAAGACTCAGGAGGGGGGTGCGTCCAATCGTAAGGAATACAGCGCCAAAAGTCCGGATAAGGATTTTTGGGAACATCAGGGTGGGTGAATGGGTGGTCGTTGGCAGAGAGCAGGTCGTCGGGGTACAGTGCAGTGAGTACGAGTGGTAGGATCTGAGCACCGGCCCAGTCAATAACGCCTGTGATCTTCAATGTATCTGGGTCGAATAACACGTTGCGAAGAGCTAGGTCGGGATGGTGTAGCACCAGGCGACTGTACTTGGCCGGTATTTTGAAGTGATCGATCAGCGAAGAAAGTTCCTGATAGAGTTCGGAAAACGTCTCTGGCGTGCACGCTGGCTCAGGCGGGGAGCAATTGTCAAGCGAGGCCCTTTGTTCGACTGTGTACAAGGCTTCGTATTCCAGCTTAGCACGCCAAACGTCCTGCATGGATGTGAAGGGGCCACCGAGACACGCTCGAGATGTTACGAATGGACCGATGCTATACTGCGGCTTCCCCTGTGCATCCACAGGGGCGATGCTCCCTATCTTGGTGAGCTCAGAGGGCAGAGGTCTGCTGAGTGACGCCTGCAAGATCGCAAGAGCCTTCACGACCTTGTCCTGCTGCTCATACCCCAGATAGTCCAGGCCTTTTAACCCTCGTGGCTCTGGACCTCTCGCGTCGGCTAAGTTGACGCCAGGGACAATATCCATAAGAATGTATGGCGCGCCAGCCGGGTTACTGAACGTGGTGTCCCATGCGTGGACCTTCGGTACAGGAACGTCTGGAAACAGTCCAGATTCACGAACGAACTTCATCGTTGCGATTTCGGACTGCTTTGCCGATGGGTTGAAGGCCGTGACTTCAGATTTCGACACAGAGGCGGCGAGTCGAGTTCCATCGCTGAGTTCAAGCTTGTAGACGGTGTTGTAGGCCCCTCGGCCTAGCAAAGAGATGTCAATGCAACTAAGGGGCTGAGAGCGAGAGAGATGGGAGACGGCGCAATGTATGAGACCGTTGAGGTCCAGCCATTTGGGCGTCGAGTACAATTGTTTGAGTGCCGATATTTGGGGGGTTAAGTCGTTTGCCATCCAAGCAGACAAGAGGGGAGACGATATGATAGTTTGGTGGTAGAAAGTGTACTTATACTTTATGTTTATGGTACCTACACGAGATCATCGATTATCAAACGACACTGATGCAATACCGACGCCAACAGACACCCACACGGATCAATTTCAACATTTGCCACATGATGCATTCTTGTGTCGCCACGGATTCGCCTCGTTGTCACACATCCATATTTATATTAAGTACGATAATGGGACCTGCAGCTGGATACCAATCGCGATCGGTGAGTGTGCGAATGGCTTGGCGCGGAGCTACTAGCGAATATTGGGGCGAAGGACTCAATGCAAAAATTGTAGGCATGATTGCGACTCTCTGGCGGGACTGCTGAGACTGAGCAGCTAAGTATCACCAGGACATATTTGCCTGGCCAACCTATTCAATCGGTGATGAAGCTTCTTAGTAAGTGGCGGGTACCCAAACACACATACTTACCTCTGCTATATGAATGGACTGTCGAAATAGTGACCGACTGACATCGATGTATTATTACTCGTCTGAGGTTCAAGCGAGCGTCACTGCCAAGAAACGTTGAAATGCTGGGTGAACGTCACGAAATGGAGACGAGTATTCCCTACCCTTATTGTTTGGAACACAGGTCTGTCCCAGTAGTCGGGGTTGTGGCGAATGGCGAATGGCGCAGCATACTGGTGGGCGTCGCGCGTCCACCGTGTACAACACTGAGTACAACTGCTGGACGAGGTCTCATCTAGTACAAGGTGATTTTGTGGCAATCGCCAAGGCGTAATGCATTATCAAGTCAGGCAAATGAGGCGTAAATGGGGCGTAAATGGGGCGACTGGAGGCGTTCGGCACGTCGCCCACATTGTCATACATACGCCTCAACGAACGAATCATAGCATAAATAGAACCATAGAACAGTATCTAGTAGTAATTCATTCAAACTACTCCATCCGAGTCTCAGCATTCACCCAAACCATTCAACAAATATGTCTGTAGTCATTTCAGTGCGTAACTAACCCCTGCCTAGGTTAGTTACTGATTGATTCCTAGAGCCTTGCAAAAAAAGATAACCTTGCGGACGTCTTGCTGTACCTTCGTGCCATGAAGGAAAAGGGAACTGTCCAACCTTACCATGGGGAGAAAGGAAAATATCAGGCATGGCATGGAGATGGAAAGTCTCAATCAACAGTCAGTATCGTGTGCACGACAATGTCCATGAAGACTTCCGGGGATCCACCGATATATGTGACCAAGGTGTTTCAGAAAGGCAAAGGATTCCAATCTGAAATGATCGCATACACGTCGGCAGTTTGGGATCGCGAATCAGGAACGGACATCATCGAAGCGATGATTAAAGCCCTTGAGGGTTGAAGGCCCATGGTCGGGGATGGAGCTCTAGTAGACCATTTACTTGTATTTGTAGACGTTGACGCGCAAGAGTCTCCATGAGGAGCCAATGAGATCTCATTTGATCTGGGAAGTAAAGATTAGGGCCAACAGCTATCGTCCATCCACGTCCCATCGGCCATCCCTAACATCGTCTCTTTGCCGCAACGCCACCTGAGAGGGCACAGAGATAGAAGTCCGCTGGAAAATTGAGCTGGCCTATCAGTGCTTGGGACGACAACAGAGTGGTAAGAAGTACATACAACACTGGCGAAGTCGGACAAGGTGGTCGTAGGCCGATAGGATAT
The DNA here is from genome assembly GCA_019677325.2 of Pleurotus cornucopiae. NCBI lineage: Eukaryota > Fungi > Basidiomycota > Agaricomycetes > Agaricales > Pleurotaceae > Pleurotus > Pleurotus cornucopiae. The sequence continues at coordinate 459,640 of CM033828.1, read as the reverse complement.
TTCGAAATATAGCGGATGGAGTACGAGCGATAACTCAGTCAATGTCTATCTTGCACGAATCTGGAGAGAACGGCACATTGCAAATTTGTAACATACCAGGATAGCGTGACATCACGACTGTAGGTTTGCAGTATCTTGACATGTCTCATAGATCCAGCGGTAGTAGTTCGGCCAGGCGTACCATGGTACTCCCTTCACCACCATGTTGAATCTCATGTGATCTTGGGCGTTGGGGAAAAGGGCTGTATGGCTCGAATCAGAGTATTCGCGCTTCATCATCTCTTCGTGAAAATAATTGACGAAATGCGCCCGTAAAGTCATCCGTCGCACCATAGCAGCTGCATGTAGTGCTAAATACCAAGGCTTGCCTAGGCCATTGAAAATCGTCGGACAGGAAGATAGTGGAGTCCAATCGTAAGGGATACAGTGCCAAAAGAATCGCTGAGGATGTCAGGGTGTAAGAACGGTTGGAAATAGTTGAATAGGAGATCGTCCGGATATTGTGCAACAAGCAGAAGTGGCAGGATTTGAGCTGACCCCTACCACGTATGTGGTCCAAATAATACTCTTTCGAAGGGCTAGGTCGGGATGGCATAAGACCGGGGGATTGTACTTTTCCGATATCCTGAAGTGTTTGATCAAGGAAGGCAGTTCTCGATAGACTTCGGAAAACGTCTCTGGCGTGCACCCTGGATCTTCGGGCGACGAGTTCGCGACGTCTTCGGTCCTCCCTTCGACTAGTGTACAAATGCTCATACTCCGGTTTGCTGAGCGATGCTTGCAAAACCGCAAGGGCCTGAGTCACGGCCTCAAGCTGATCCCCATATCCCAGATAATCTTCTAGTCCACCTCTCGCCGGGTCTCTTGCATCAGCCAAGTTGACGCCAGGAACAACGTCTATGAGAACGTAAGCAGTCCCCAGCCGCGTTACTGAACATGGTGTCCCATGCGTGGACCTTCCGAGGTATGCGGACGCCTGGGAACAAGCCAGATTCACGAACAAACTTCATCGTCGCGATTTCGCAATGGGTTGAACGGCTTGCGGCCTTCGCTCCAAGATCTAAAAACGGAGACGGCGAGCTAAGTCCCATCGCTAGATCCAAGCCAGTAGACGGTGTTGTGGGCCCCTTGACCAAGCAAAGAGATGCCTACGCAGTTCAGCGCTCAGCGCTCAGGGGCTGAACACGAGAAGATGTGAGCCGAGTGGTCCACCCATTTTGGATGTCGAATATAGCGCTTTGGGCGTTGATATCTGAGCTGCCAAATCGTCAGCCATGGGAGAAAGAGAGTAGATGGTGAGCGTTCGTGTCAGTTTAGCTGATGAAGGGGCCGGAGTGCATTGGGCCGAAGTAGGTGGAACTAGTTCAATATTCAAATATTCGTCGTCTGTCGTCTTCGAGTCGTCCTCAGAAAACTATTCAAACATACCAGATGTTCGTACCTGGTCCAAATAGGTGAAGGCGAGAGTGATCAGTTGGTTGAAACCTAGAGAGGGAACAACCTCAGCCATATCGAAGTTTGTGACTCTGCATCGAAGTTCGTTTAGCGCCTACTGGCCAAAATCCTTTCCTGATCACAACCATCATTCATGATGCATGATGCACCTTTGGTGCGAATGCGGTACATCACATTAATTATATTCCTGCTTGCTTGTTGCGCCGTATGGTGAATATTGTATTCGTTTCTTCAGCGAATCTGTTTAATCGTAGAAGATTCTCAGAGGTACGTCTTTGTCGCAAATCTTGCGAAAATCCCTTTAGATTCTGACGTCGGCCTGTGATCAGAGCAGTGCTATAAGAAACGAGGTCCCCGGTGATCAGGGAAATGCATCGTCCCTTTGGTGCTGCTGGGATATATGTTGAACGGGGCCTTCTAAAATCTCGGCATACGTTCCGGGTGTATTCCTTGACTCGTGTTCCGTGGTTGAAGGGTTTCGCCAATCAACGCCTGTAGTAGATGATGAAATAGCAAGTTACGTGGTGCATACATATACTGGCAGCCCCGTGTCCCACAACGTGCTGATCTATGGAACGTGTAGTTCCAAGGCGTTGTCCGACCAGCCTATCGACGGTGATCGTATCGCTTATGCGCACTAATGTTGCTGGTGGGTATAACTACAGATCCACCCTAGATTGCGTCCATGTCAGCAATGAGCAGACGACATCGAGGCTTTACATCACGCTCTAGCACCAACGCACTCTTGTTTCTTTACGTTGAATCGCGGCCTCCGTTAGAAAATTACACAACCCTCCCTCCTGCCTTGCTTATCTTGTAGTCTGCGTCTTGGTTTGAATTAATCACACAACCCAAATTCCTGCTGTGTTATGTGTCTTTCTCATTGTCCATGAACCCCGCCAATCAGAGTAAAGACCCTGCGTGCACGTGTTGGTATAGTGGCGTCTTGTAATAAGAGTTGTCTCAACTTGAGTCAACCCAATCTTCTCAACCGCGTCTTGACGACCTCCCGTCAAGCCAAATTCTACTGTTAGCTTTGTGATTGGTGTCTGTTCGACGTCTGGCAAGATCTTCAAAGTTCAAAGCCGCCAATCCCAATATCAAAAGGTCATCGCATTGACCCCTTGAACAAGACTACAGCTCCCTTTGACGCGGCAGACATCTTTGACCGCGGCCACAAGAAAGCACGGTGGCCTTTCAAGACGAACAATAAAAGGCTTTGGATATAATAGCCTTCCTCTCCTACGAACAAACCTTCACCCAGCCATAACTAGTGAATTTTCCACCCCAATTCCTTGAACGCCTTCGAAGCACCATGAACGACGACGCAGATCATCATGAATCTGAGGTTCCCGAGATGCTAGAGACCCAGCAAGAGACCCAAGAAGAGACCCAGTCAACACAACCTGCGTCACAACGGGAAGGGACCATGGACGCGCATCTCTGGGGCTACCTTCAGCCATGTAACGCGGCGTTGACTCGGATGGATTTTTGGAAGATACGTCCGAAATATACGATTGGCAGAAACCATGACGGGAACGAGATAATCCTACCTGGCTTCAAAATCAGTGAGTCTCGCGCGTTTCGTTGGGTGAGTGGCATGCTGAGGCGCTTCTGACAGGCAACTACCATTGTGTGATTATGTGGGATGGGAAGGAGGATCGGACGTCGTGCGTGACTGTACAGGATCTGTCGAGCAATGGCACCTTCGTGAGTCGTTACGTTTCGTGTATCCCGGGATGAAAGCCAAACGTGCCTGGGGCTGTAGATCAACGGGGTCAAGATCGGCCGGGGCAACACCAAAATTCTGCGCGAAGGAAGCGAGCTTGCGTTCGGAACCTGTACCCCTCAGATTGTGAACGGGGGCATTGAAGATTATCGCTTCGTTTATCGCCACCTCGCGGCTGGGCCGCCTACGGAAGGCCTATACAAGTATTACGACCTGTGCAATGAACTCGGCAAGGGCTCCTTCGCCACCGTGATGAAAGCCGTTCATCTCGCTACCGGAGAATGGGTCGCCATCAAGATGATTCAAGATAAGAAAGCGAACGCCGCCGGGACGAATGCGAACGCCGATGGGAATGTAACAACCAAGCACCAGGCCTTCATGCGCGAAATCAGTATTATGGAACAGCTCAAGCACCCGAATATCTGCGAGCTCAAGGAGGTATATATGCAGCCGAACGGAGATATCAGTGAGCTTTTGATCTTCTGTGGGCGCTGAAGGTGTTATTGACGCATGGCCGTAGATCTCGTGTTGGAACTCGTTGAAGGAGGAGATCTCCTAGATTACATATTGACCCGCCATGGCTTAGGTTGGTCCCTCTTTCCATCATTCAACGTTGTATTTTAGGCTCATTCAAACCCACAGTGGAGGACGACGCGAAGCACATAACCTATCAAATATGTGATGCGCTTGCTGTGAGTGACATCTCCGTCCAATGTCCTGTGCTGACATCTCGCTAGTACATTCATTCGCTTGGAGTCGCTCATCGTGACTTAAAACCTGAGGTATTCCTTCCTCATGTCGACGTTACAGCCTTGACTGATCGTCATGACCACAGAACATCCTTCTCACCAGCGACAAGCCTCCTCGTGTAAAGGTTGCTGACTTCGGGTTGGCTAAAGTAGTGGATAGTCTCACTATGCTCCGGGTGAGCGTTGCGATCCCATTCCCCATCTCGTTTTATTCACTATCACTTGCAGACGATGTGTGGTACTCCCAGCTATCTTGCACCCGAGGTCGTGAGACAGCAGAACGCAGAAGGCTATGACAACCTTGTCGACAGTTGGAGCGTGGGCGTGATAGTTTTCTCTATGTTAGGCCCTTCTCCCGCCTTCCTGTGATACGATTCTGATTGTCCGTTGATTAGGCTCACGAATGCCGGCCCTTTCATCGAAGACGAGAATCAGCGAGACATCCGTATGCGTATCATCGAACGCCAAATTGACTGGGACACGCTTCACAACTCTAATGTTAGCCAGGAAGGTTAGTGATCACTCCGCTTTTCTTTCCTATCTCCATTTAACTGTGGAACTATAGCTCAATCTTTCATCCGCTCTCTCCTTGTTGACGACCCGAGTCGTCGTATGACTCTCACCGACGCCCTGCACCACCCCTGGCTCGCAAGCTACACACCCGTCTATACACCTTCCTCTTATCTCCAACAGCACCCTAGTACGGGTAGTTCCATCCCTAGCGGCGACTTCTCCATGCTCTCCGACATCCCCGAAGGAGAGGAACCCGGGTCTTCGAACAATATTGTTGATGTCAAACGTGAAGGCTCGCGCTCGCAGCCACTGCAGCGCAGGGCTCGAGTACTGGAGGACGCCGCCGAAGGCAAAGGAGAAATCCTCCAACCCTCGCAGGAAATGATCAACGCTGTCCTTCTACTAGAGCCGGAGAACGTTGCGCAGAAGATTGATCGCAAGCGCGCTCTGGACGAGGACGCGGAGATGGAGAGTGCCGCTGAAGAGGATGTTGTGAACAGTAGGAAGAAGGGCAAGGGCGTTTTCGATGACGTCGCATCGCCGAGAGCAAAGGGGAGAGGGAGGGGGAAAGCCAATGGTGGCGTCAGCAAAGTCAAGGCAGGTACTGGGAGGACGAAGGTATCGGGCCCTGCTGTTGCGGATGTAAGTGAGGATGACGGATCTCCGGCTACACGCTTACGACGGTCGTCTCGACACAGCCAACCCACTCCTCAGAAACTTCCTAGGTTCAACTGAGCGCCTTTTATTTTCTCATAACCTCCACTTACACATCCCATCCGTTAACTCTACTACGTTCCAATATCGTGTTACATTCATTGTCCATATTCATTCCCTTCACGTCAACGCATCGCATACCTCTTGTACATTTGCCTTATTTCCCTTATTGTATATTCAAGCATCCTATATACAGCTCAACATCTATACTATCAATGTACAAATCTATGTACGCTATGTTACAGTGGCATATTATAGCTCGTACATTATACTATCCTTCGGGACCTTCAACCTGTGAGGATTGCCTGGTGAGGATTGCCTGAAGTCTTTCACGAACAATGGGCGGCAGACGGCCCGGGCCTTTGTTCATGTAAGTGGCTAATTTGCTTCCCCATTTAGGATATAATCTACTAGATGCGGCTATTACCCCTTTCTTTCCAGTGTCCTTTGTCTGCCCAAATACAGGCGGAGCCATCCGAAGGTCAATCGTGTATGTTATAACCCACCGAGCCCATATTTTGCTCCTTAACCTCGTACTACCACCACAGTCAACCTACCTCAGTGGCAAAGTCTCTACAAGACGTCGAAATGCCTTATTTCAACGTTCATCAGTCCATGACTGTTTCGGAGACGCAGTCTACGGACAATAAAACTTATAGGCTCTCTAAATTTCAGCAATCTCCGCCGGCCTCTGCTCTCATGGAGTTAGACATGAGCATAAACAAGGGTGTAAGCCAGATAGATGTCTCTTATTATCAGCGGTACAATGAGAAACTTACAGAGTGTAATTAGGTTGTTAGGGACGCAGAACCGAAATTGCCATGCACTGAAGTAATCCCCCCTGCTCACGGGCAATACCAGCTGCAGCGCAGCAAGCACAGACGCTTTAGAGCACCCACCAAGCGCAAGACCGTCGATAAACCAACGCTCGAAGTAGGTCGTCAATACCCGGATGCCCTGAAGTCGCTCTCGCTTTGGGTAGCATATCTACTCCTGAACTTGATTACTCCCGGGGCTGCGAGGTGAGCGACAATGATACTCTCACTAACGTGACTCATCTACTAATTATGCTGTGTAGCGCTGAGAAGTACTCCGAAACAGTGCGTGAAGCCGGCGACCTCATCTACCTTGAGATTTGTCGCTTGGAGCTGTCTAACTGCGTAGTGGCTGCCTCGCTGTGGTATGCTAGGCAAACTATCTTCGGACCATTGGAAGAAGTTCAGGATGTACCGGCCGTGCTTCACCACCTCTTCCTGCTCAGCGCCTGCCTAGCTCGCAAGGACACCTCTGATCCTCCTCTTACCGTGGAGACATGGTGAGTCTTCGTTGTAAGGATTACATCAGCCTTTGATACTTAAGGGTATCATGACAGGGCTCAATGCCTCGGACAGAACGCAGTGGATTTTCGTGCCCTGGTGAAGGCGGCATCGGTATATCTACAATCCGACCTTGATATAGGGTCACTGCAATGGCAAGGATGGCTACAAAGCCTCTCCCAGGAAGTTGCAAATCACTATCCCTACGACAACTTATCTCAACATGCAGTCCAACACGTCCTCAAGGACCTTGCGGGCTGCTAACTGGCTTCCATCAGTCCCGACGCTATTTATGCTCTTCGTATCTTCCCAAAATTGCCACGAAACACAAACGAGTCACATACGCGACGTGATGCATGATGCTGGGCCCAGAGCGACTCGAAGTTCATCTCCAAGTCTTCCGTCGCGATAGCTCTGCGATCCTCATCTACGAAACCGTGTATCCTTTACGACCGATAACTCTATCTTCGACTAATCCCTCACGATTCACGATTTATCTCGAGTTCTCATGTTATATGTATATTATATTAAGAAGAGGAAGCCTACGTAGTAGCAATACGGAGTATGTGATGACGATGTGTAGTATTATATGTAAAGTCCTTTGCCGAGTGTCCAAAGTTGATGATGATGAAAAAGACGAGGTGAGATGTGATGATGGTGTTAATAACAACATAGCGAGACACATATATCAGACGGGGATGCAAGGACACAAGTTTGATTCACGATGTAGCACGCAGACGAAGCTAGGATGAAAGCAATCGGATGTGTTGACGATGTGCGTGAAGTCGAAGCAAATGTTGTAGCACAGGCCTCCACGACGCCATGATTGTGATGTTCTTGCCTACTTTTTGTCTTTGTCCTAAAGACCACTATTGGTGAGTAGAAATCTCTAAATCTTTCATTGACATACCCCAAAGATAGCTGCACCTGCGGAACCGAAGATCTACGAACATTACGTGAGATCTAGGGAGTAGAGGTCACACTCGGTACTGACCTTGCCTGGTTGCCCTTTACCAGGGGTTACTGAAGATACTGGGTTGTATGCATGACCCACGCATGTGCCAGAGCACGATGGGGCATTGAACGAGAAGGTGATATGTTTCTCCTGGTCTGATCTACTAGTGTGGAAGTTGTTAAGAATCGTGACGGCGAGATTGTCGGGTAATCCAAGAACTGGTTGCGCGTTGGTTAATACGTTGCTGACTAGCTGTTGGGCAACAGCTTGTTGTTGAGCGCGGTTGTTCTGTTGCGCGACGGCCTTTTTGTTCTTCTTGATAGACTCCTTGTCGGTCCCAGCGGGCGGAATCTCGAAGGATGTCAGGTTGCCAGAGAACGAAAATGCCGGAGTGAGGACGCGAGGAAAGAGGATAGATATGTGATCGCCCTGTGTGATTGTCATCAATCAAAGTGGTGAACGCGGGTGTATTGCATCCAAACCTGATTGACTGGTGCGGCTAGCACATTGATGGAGAGGAGAGAAAAAAGGAAGAAAAAGACTTCGAGTTGGAAGATCATTGTTGGATGGTATCAAAGAGTGTTGGTCGAAGCACTGTGCGGAATCAATTAGACTGGCGCTGGCAGAGGACGAAACCACGCAGTACGCACAAAGTTATTAAAAAGAGGATGCTGTGGGAAGAAAGAAAGCAGTCGCTGGGATTGCGGGGGGAGATGTCGCAGACTTCTGAAGAACTGTAGCTGCATGTGCACACCTTTATATGCCTGTTTCTCAGCATCCCGCCAAGTTGGGATAGTCACAACTAGTCCACCCTTTCATACATGACTAGACATGTTAGGGGATGGCACGAACGTTAGTAGTCACATACTAGCGTAGAGCAAAGATGACAGACATGACGGACACTCACTGACACGTAAGGTTACAGTCAGCACCGCCTTTAAGTTGATCGGGATCGTCAGAAGTAGCACTTTCCTTGAGTCTGTCGCTGACAAGTTCAACACGCGAATGCGCATTGAAACGACAAACGAAGCTAGGGAGCACTAAAACAAAGGTTCGATTCGTAGAGGAAGTTAAACTCAACGCATTCGTGAGTGAAGCTTTCTCAGTTCTGTAGGAGCTCAGCGACATATGATTGTGTCGTACGTCCTATATTTTGGCACTGACCTTACATGTTGGCTTTGAGACTGACATACCAAGCACACAGGCGCTTGTCAGCTGTCAGACCGTAACAACCAGGTACCTCCTGTGTTGTCTAATATAACGTTTGAGGATGGTCGTACAAATGATACATCATGATAGTTGTTTGGCGGTGTCCGCGTACATCAGAGTACAAGGCTGGCGTCGATTGTGTTCACTTGACTTCCACAGAGTCTGGCACCGCAAACTCGCAATGGCTCTGTGTGGAAAGCAGATCGGAACCGCGTCCAACCGCGCGTAGCCCCATCCGCCAATTTAAACTGCAAGTGCTTAGATGTCTCGTTCAGCTGCGGGATTTGATAGGTACTTACCTAGCCAGAAATGAACTGACATACACTGTATAACGTAGTATCTCATTATCGTTGGCGTCGGGGAACATTGGACTCACCATTAGGTATAACGAATTGAATTGAGGCGAAGTATTTGTGAGAACTCCTGGTTGCAAACTGTTGATGCTATAGATTAACTTTGCTTTCAGAATATCGAGTGAGGACCTGCAAACTTACCAAGACCAAAGCCACGATGGAAAGGATGCTGTGCGGGTGTATTAACGATAGAGTCAACGATCCCACGATTCGGTCAGATTTACCATGCATTCAATCCAATTGCTGTTATGTAGTCAATCAAGCGGCGGACAATACTGCGCGTTCTTGGGGGCACGGTGAGTGGGAGGTTTCGTCAACTATACCATGGTCATACCCAAAGAGATTTGTCTCGTAAATCCCGATTCGAAGATAATAAATCATGCTAACAGAGATCAGTACATCCGAGACTATACTTGCGGAGAGTTGGGTGTAACGAAAGACCTAAACCATGGAAGGGATTAAACGAAGAAGAACGAGGTTATGAACGACGGAGGTTGTGGTACTCACTTCAATGATTAGATTTGGAGACACTGCACTCGCACCGAAAGAGCTTCCAAAGGAGCATAAACCCAATCCTTGTCCCGGAGCATCTAGAATCAACCCAGCAACAACGACTGCGGACGGCATTGCATTGACGATGATGCACAGTCAATATATCCAATGGACGTACCTATCCAGGTTCCTGTAAGGATGGGCGCCATGTTAACAGTGTATTGGCTCAAGGATATGCACACGTACCGAATTGGCACAGTGTGACAAGAAGCTAACCGTGTGTCGGCGTTAGTGTCATCTTGGAAGAGTCAAGAGACGGACAATGATTCCGACCAGCGTAATGTTGTGAGCGCTCACTGAATCCACCGTAATTCATCAGAAGGCATGCGTTGCACGTAGGATTTAGGCCTCACGGTGAAAGATTCTGAAAAGATAGGCACTAATTATGATTTCTTCAGGTACAACCTCAGAGCGGTCAGGTGGTATTATTCACCTTTGTACCAGGCAGGTGAGCAAGGCCTTCAGATAGATCATATAATGAGCGCCAATGGCAGCAATTGGGAGGAACGCACCCCCAGAATTTCGGCTAGCTGTTACTGGTTTCAGCTACTGAAACTACTGAACGAAAAGGAAACATGTACCATGAGAGTGCTGCAGTTTCGGGCCCCAGTGTCAGCCCAGCGCCCCTATATTCAATTCCAGTGGGACTCACATTTGTCCGTGACATGTCGATGATTGGTTCAGGCCGATGCGATCGTGGAGGCTTTTGAACGACATAAAGACAGCATGCGCCAGAAAGGCGAAGCGGGCAGAGCCCATGAAGCTACGGAAGATGTATGCTGAGCTCAGTGGTCCAAAACCATTAACAGGGGGTTCACAATAGGATCGCGACCTACGGCAAAATGTGTGAGAGTCAAGTACATTCAGTAGAGATGATAAGTACCAGGTATTTTAGGTAGCGAGGGTCGCTAGCATATGTCGCATAGTAACGAGCGCTTTGATAGATAGAGATGGCGTATAACCTAGGAAATATAGGTAGCAAGTGAGTTGTTGTATACCGCCGCACAGAGATTCAGACAATCACGGAGATGAGATTGTTAAGCCTGGTAGGACGGGATCAGATTATGGTCGCCACAGCAGCTAGAGGCTCACCCAGCAAATAGGGAGCAAGGTGTTGCCGGAGTGATTCAACTTCCAGGTAGCTATTCTGCATAACTTGAGTGCTCATTGAGTTTGAGATGGGAGAAGGGATCAAGGTCGGGGGCACGATGCTCCATCGTCCGTCGGATGTTATAGGTTTTCGTAACATGCGCATCCGGTGCGAATCATCGCAACAGTTTCACACTGCCGTAGGTAGCTCTTATTAACTTTGGTCTGCCAATCGGGTATCAAACCCGGAGGACTAGATGTGCACGCAAATCCAAAATACCAGATTTAATGTTTCACGGGTCGAAATTACAGATGGAAGAAAGGACTTACATAGGCATAGCTCCGATTGACAGCGCGAAGTACTTGACGTGCGTAGTTTGCATCACAAGTAGGACAGCAGGTAGATGTGCCCCCGAAGGAACCAGAGATTTCACGTAGGCAGGTTTACGTATGTCTCCTCAAATAACCATCCCAGATGATTTCGTCAGAGTGCAGTGAAATTGGTTACGAAAGTGAAGCGTCCCTAAAACCCTTGTTTCAAACTTTGTGGAAGACAGCCCTTTGTATTGTTGCAATGGTTTCCATCAGTGCCCCGACTATTGGCGCTCATTACCGTCCCCTCGTACTCAACGTTCCGACGGTCTGCGCGGATCCTAGATTAGTTAAGAATAGGCAACGAGGTGATGTCAGGACTTGCTGAAGTTCGAAAATCAACCTCGCTCGCTCAGCTCAGGAAGACAGCTTATTTTGCGGGCGAAATGAGCTAGGTATGGTCTCTTGGTAGAGAAGATAGGGAGACCGATGACGGCGAGTTTCTCTGGTAAGTCCCAAGTGCTTGTTGCACAGCGTTTCCGATCACTCGGCGGCTGCGAGATGATGATCAACGTGTAGTCCCATGTAGACGGAAAGTTTGACACATACGTCTATGGGGATGATGAGTCTGGCGCCCAATATCTACAAAGCAAGTGAGGTAGATGTTAGCACGCACGTTGCGGTCCGGCACAAACTGGTCCTGCCTTCTACTCAAACTTCCTGTAGCTTGATTTCTCTGTGGACGACTGCGGCATGATAGGTTCGAATTCGTATCGGAGGTTAAATGCGAGGTGATTGTCAACACCTGGAGTATCCGAAGCTCGACGCCACCAGCGCTAGTGGCCGTCGCGAGGAATATGTTGCTCTGAGTTACGTTCGAGCACCACAATCGCACAGCAAGCCGCAGTCAAGACCGAGCGATCAACCGGTTCATTCAAGGAATTAGCGTCGTCTATTTTCGCATCGCAGATATAGCCGAGGGCCATCTTTGCCTCAAACACCAAGCCTTATCCGTAGACCTCGAAGGCTGGGAGACAGTCCTACAAGAGTCCGCGCGGCACTCGATCGCCAAAAAATTCAACGCAATTGATGCAGTCTATCTCAATCTGTTCGCTTATATGAGTCTGAACTCGTTGGTAACTACTTACACGCGTACAGTGAAGGCGACTTTCAACTACGCCACGGAGGTGCGTCGCCGGTAAAGCTGGGATTCCACCTCCAGAGAGGCTTGCTCTTGACACCGGTGGGCACAAACGCCAGAAGGCATGCGAAGTTTCGCCAAATAAGCTGGTGAGAGGTCTCCAGGAAATCCAGAGCGGGGGGTACGCCTATTCCGGCCTGTATTCAAGACATCTGGGAACCGAGGAAGTATTGTATCGTATTGAGCTGGGACCGTCCTGATGTTATAGAGAACTTGTTGGGCTCCGACTGGACGCTTTGGGAGATGGTGGTGGTGAGGGAGGACGAGACGCCGATCGTTCAACCGATCGTAATTATTTGCGGATAATCACGTGACTCGTTTCCTCTTGTCCTCGAAAATTAGCCTAAACACACAGTTTTGACAACAACAGTAGGTCTGTACTATAGTGGCTAGAGGCGTCGACGACTGGTCAAAGGAACAGGTGTGGCTGCTAACGTTTGCTTTGGTTGGGGACACACTGAAGTTCTGAGGCTAGATCGCACACCTTCCGTGAAAATTATCTTGGAATGCGAAAACAATTGGATCCTCGTATCCCAATTCTCATCAATAACAATGTTACGAAGAACCATCGGTCATTCATAGTCCTCGTTGGAGACAAAGGAAGGGACCAGGTGCGCTCACCAGCTTTGTATTTGGAGGGGTTATGCTGATTAGTAGTAGATCGTGAACTTGCACTTCCTCCTTTCGCAAGCACGGGTTTCTGCTCGTCCTTCGGTCCTATGGTGCTACAAGAAGGACCTGGGATTCACCACGTGAGACCCTATTCTACTTGATATCTGTATTACTGACCCTTTCGCAGACATCGTAAAAAACGCGAGGCCAAGATAAAACGCGATGTAAAACGCGGAATTCGTGAGCCAAACGACCAAAATCCATTCGAAATCTTTGTCACAGTGACGGACATACGATACACGTATGTGCCGTGCTTCCGACACATCTCAGCGTTCTTAAATGACATAGGTATTACAAGGAATCACACAAGATACTGGGGAATACCTACGGAATGTGTGTTCTCCAGGACTTCGAGGCCATAACTCCAAATCTACTCGCGCGAACAATAGAGACGGTAGAGGGAGGAGGGTTGATTGTGTTACTTCTCAAGACAATGTCGTCACTGAAACAGTTATACACGATGACCATGGTGAGTCGTGATCCTATCCTGTCATCTATCCAATCTTACAAACCGCTTGTAGGACGTGCACGCCCGATATCGCACTTCGTCGCATGATTCTGTGATTGCACGGTTCAACGAACGGTTCATCCTATCCCTTGGTTCATGCTCTGACTGCTTGGTCCTTGATGACGAGCTCAATGTTCTGCCCATTTCGCGGGGTAAAGACATCTCCCCTATTGAAGAAGGACGAGGCAAAGGCAAAGCGGACAACGAGCTCAAGGACTTGAAAGACAATTTAGCCGATACTAAACCTGTCGGTGATCTCGTTAAACTGGCGAAAACACTAGATCAAGCGAAGGCAATTCTCACGTTCGTTGATGCGATCGCAGAGAAGACATTGTCATCCACGGTGACGCTCACAGCAAGTAGAGGTCGCGGGAAGTCTGCTGCACTTGGACTTGCTATTGCTGCTGCGCTCGCTCACGGTTATTCAAATATCTTCGTTACAAGTCCAAGTCCAGAAAACTTAAAGACCCTTTTCGACTTTGTATTCAAGGGCATGGATGCTTTGGGCTACGAGGAGCATCTCGACTATGATATCGCTCAAAGTACGAATCCTGACTTTAACAAAGCTATCGTCAGAGTGAACGTCTTCCGCAATCACCGCCAGACCATTCAGGTGCGTCGAATGCACGTTGTTCTTGTTACAATCAACTGAACATCTTGTACAGTACATCCAACCCCAAGACGCCCATGTACTTGGCCAAGCTGAACTCGTCATCATCGATGAAGCGGCAGCCATCCCCCTCCCTCTCGTAAAAAACCTGATTGGTCCTTATCTCGTGTTCATGGCCTCAACGATCAATGGCTATGAAGGTACCGGTCGCTCTCTTTCTCTCAAACTCATTCAACAGCTACGCGAAAGCACGCGTCCTTCTCTCACGAAAGACGTCACCAACGCCGGCGCTGAAGATGATGCAGCAGCTGTAGCATCGTCGTCCAAGAAAGCTACTCACAAAGCACCGCCACGCGTTCGTTCGCTTCGAGAAATCAAGTTGGAGACACCAATCCGATACGCCCCTGGTGACCAGGTTGAGAAGTGGCTGAACAGCTTGTTATGTCTCGACGCCTCGATCATCCCAAAGTCTGCGCATCAAGGATGCCCACATCCATCGTCGTGCGAGCTCTTCTATGTCAGCAGAGACACCCTTTTCAGCTACCACCCCGCATCAGAGCTATTCCTTCAACGCATGATGGCTCTTTACGTTGCTAGTCACTACAAAAATCAACCGAATGATCTACAGCTCATGTCGGATGCACCGGCACACCATCTTTTCGTCTTGCTACCGCCGATCAAGGATGACGAAAGTCATCTACCTGAACCCCTGGTGGTCCTCCAGGTAGCGTTAGAGGGGAATATTAGCAAGGACGCGATTTTGGATGGCTTGAATCGCGGTTATAGGGCCGGCGGAGATATGATTCCGTGGTTAGTCTCGCAGCAGTTTCAAGAAAGCAAGTTTGCTCTCCTTTCGGGCGCACGCGTTGTGCGTATCGCTACTCATCCGGATTACGCCAATGTAAGAGACCTACGCTCCTCCACGGTTCATTGTACTGAGTGACTCTTGTAGATGGGCTACGGTGCTCGCGCATTGCAAGCCTTGAACTCATTTTACAGCGGCGAATATTTCAACTTAGACGAAACACCTATAGATGAGCCATCCTACCCAAATGTGGCAAAGGTGGATCCTGTAAGCTTCTTTATGAGCCCCGTTTGTTACAGTCTTTGATGTCTCATTCTGAAGTCCGCGACTCTCCTTACGGACAACCTTGCCATCCGAGCGCCAACAGCGATGCCTCCCCTCCTTCAAAAGTTGACCGAACGGAAACCCGAGCAGCTTGACTATCTAGGGGTTTCGTACGGCTTAACCCCGCAACTCCTCCGGTAAGCCGTGGTGAAACGCAGTGTGGCAGCGGCTGCTCATGCTACGATCCAGCTTCTGGAAGCGTTCCGGATATGTGCCACTATACGTGCGACAGACGGCGAGTGAGCTTACTGGCGAACACACATGCGTGATGGTTCGAGGGCTGAATAGCTCCACGGAAGGCGAGTTAGAATGGCTAACAGAGTTCACCAAAGGTAAGTTGGCGCTTGAACTTGATACCGGCTCCTTCACTCATTGGGCTATTTATACTTTCCGTATCAGACTTCCGGCGCCGGTTCTTGTCCCTCCTGTCCTTCAAGTTCCGGGAATTTGCTAGTGTGACTGCATTGAGCGTGCTTGAGGCTGCCAACACTGGTCTAAAAAAAGCCGACGATAGTCAGACGAAAGGTGGCGATACCTATCAGGGCTATGTGCTATTCGCTGATTATCCTCCCGAGATGCAGAGCTTACTTCAACTGAACTATCTTTCCTTTTATCGCCATTCGATCTCAAGCGCTTGGAATCATATGCTAATAACATGCTGGACTATCATGTTATCCTCGACCTCCTGCCGACTGTCGCCTCCCTTTACTTCGAGAAGCGTTTAGGCAGCGAAGTAAAGCTGAGTGCGATTCAAAGTTCTATACTGATTGCACTTGGGTCTCAGCGGAAATCGGTCGAAGATGTCGAAGTGAGCGTCATCCGATGTACTCGCATAGCACGGAAGCTGACTCGTGGACCTGTCAGACAGAACTCCAACTACCCGTCTCTCAAATATTAGCGCTATTTGCTAAAATCGTCCGAAAGGCTAGCAACAAACTGATCGACATTCAGAAAGCTGCTATTAGCGCTGATTTCCCCCCTCCCGCGGCGGATTCATCTAGTCTGAGAGTCCAACGTGACGGCAGTGAAGAGGGCAAGTCGGCATGGAAGCCGGCCCAAACTCGTGTCGAAGAAGAGTTGAACGAGGCCGGCGATGAGGCCACCACAGCATTGCGGGAGAAGCAGAGGGAGATTATCGATTCACTGGATCTCAGCAAGTGAGTGCATTGGCCCACGTCTTCCGTGAAGAGACTTATTTATAGAGCAACTCTAATTTAATAGGTTTGCTATCAATGATACGTCTATGGATTGGAGCCTTGCAGAGTCGCAAGTGACAAAAAGTGGCAAGTCAACTGTTGTGAGCGTGAAAGCGTCAATTGCACCCCAAAAACGTAAAGCAGAAGATGGGGACGGCAAAGAGAAGGAGAAGAAGCCCACCAGGAGGGGAAAGAAGGTGAAGCGTTGATAGTGGCCCTGGCCGAGTCCATGTGTGCTTCAATGTTCGGGGCTCCTTGGTTCGGTGAGGAAGGCGGTGAGCCGTCTATTTTTTGCCTACTCCCATTTGTACGATGCGCATTTCCTCCCTCCAAGAAATGATAACTTCATTACATTTCAATTCGCTCCAGGTCATTATGACGGTGCGGGGTAGCGGCCTCGTGGTCCGACCCCCACGGTACGTGTGAAAACATATGCCAAGATGTGTTACTCAAAAGTTCCCTCTCCGCGTGATTAGACGTAAGTCGTCTTGGCTCTGGCAGATGGGAGAACTCAGACGGTGGACGTCCATAATTATACCTACGCCCGACTTCGGCAGACCACGCTAGTCTTCTCAGAGCGAAGGTATAAAAGTAGCCTTAGTTCTAATTCCGTCTCTCAGCGTTTGCCTCCACTCCCGACACCCATGGCTCCTTATTTTCTTCGAAACCTGATACCGCAGCGGGAGCAGAGGGAATCGGCTCGGCCGTTGTTGACGGTGCTCGCGGGGTTAACATGGGTTCAATGGGCGCATTTCTTTTCTGGGTATGTTCCCAAGCCTTTTCTTGTTATGCCACCCCGCAATCGACCTGCCAAGTCGTCTCGAACGGGATTTCTCCTTGCCATTCAGGCCTCAGGGTTCGAGGTTGAGCTGATCGATCATTTCATGCAGGTGGTTGGCTTGGACTTGCGACGCGATCGATTTCTTCTCGGTGTCGCTCAGCATCTCACACTTGGAGGATGAATTCAATAAAGAGGCGTCCGAAATCGTGAGTGGCATGACTTACCTTAGGGGTGCGGGCGCTGATCCTGCGCGATAGACGACTGCTATTACATTAACGCTTCTCTTTCGCTCTGTGGGAGCTGTGAGTTACCTGTCAAATCCAAGATACCGTTCTAAACGCCTTACTACTAGGTGGTCTTTGGTATCACCTCAGATCGGTTTGGTCGGAAATGGCCACTCATTGCCAATATGGTGTTGATTGCGGTCCTCCAACTCGGTGCAGGCTTTGTACAGACTTTCAAACAATTCCTTGCCCTTCGTTCCTTGTTCGGTATTGCCATGGGCGGCGTTTGGGGTCTTGCTGCCTCCACGGCGCTCGAAAATCTTCCTGTGGAAGCCCGTGGCCTGGCTAGCGGTGTCCTGCAACAAGGATACGCTGTTGGTTACCTCCTTGCAGCCGTTATCAACTTGACGCTCGTACCAGAAGTCCCAGCGGGGTGGCGGGCGCTCTTCTGGACAGCATCCGGTATCTCGCTCTTTGCGGCAGGCGTGCGAGCACTCCTTCCAGAAAGTGCAGTCTTCCTTAGGGCGAAGGCAGCGGAACGAGCGAGAGGCACGACAACCGGAAACAAAACGCGGATCTTCCTCCATGAGACGAAGGAAATGCTCAAACGGCATTGGCTGTTATGCATCTATGCCGTTCTACTCATGACAGGTGTGTGCAGGTGGGGCTCCGTGTAAGATGTGCCTGATTGAACGGCATCGGTTAACTTGCATAGGGTTCAATTTCTTGTCTCACGGCTCTCAAGTAGGTGTTCATTCGTCTTGCTCCCGCTCAGAGGACTTATGGATGTTTGTTATTTCAGGACCTCTATCCCACGTATCTTCAGCAGTCAAAGGGTATTTCGGCACACAATGCCACGGTGGCCACTATCATTGGGAATTGTGTACGCCTTATCTCCTACGTTTCACTTTGGCGTACGAACCACTCACATTCATGCCATTCAGGGAGCTATAGCGTATGTGCTCTTCATCGACGATCGAATCCCTAAAGTATCTTATATATTTAATCCAGTGGTGGCGCTATCGCCGGATGGGTCAGTCAATACATTGGTCGACGATTGACTATCATGTGAGCATTTTGATTTCTCACCATATTTGTCTGCCGAAAAGCTTGACATAGCTTTACGCTACCAGACTTTTCGTAGTCCTCATCGGAGGTGAGAGAGAGACGATGTCAGAAAGCACCGAATGAACCGATCAATAACTATTTCTATAGCATTTATCCCATTGTGGATCATCCCTTCCACGTTCGGTGGTCTCGCCGCAGGAGCATTTTGTATTCAGTTCGGTGTGCAGGGGGCATGGGGTGTCGTAAGTGCTTACAATACTCTACTTCTGCGCTTGCACGCACTAATGTCGCCACAGATCCCCATCCAATTAGCAGAGATGTCTCCCCCAGCGTTCCGCGCCACTTTCCCTGGCGTAGCTTACCAACTAGGAAATGTTCGTTGTTTCCGTCGAAACTCCTAATACCAAATGCTGACAATATCATTGCATAGATGGTATCCTCTGCTTCTGCTCAGATTGAAGCCAGTGAGTACTTGCAGTGGGAGTACAAGCTAAACTAACCTCATATCGCATTCTCTCAGCTGGTGGTGAAAACCTCCGGACTACTATAATTAAGAATGGCGTACCCACAGACGTCCCGGATTATGCTACGGTACAAGGAATCCTGATCGGCGTGGTGGCTGCCTTCGTGATAATAATAACCATCATCGGGCCCGAGTGAGTGCTTCTTGCCTACGAGGTTCAACGCCGCGGACGCTGATCAATTGCCGATAAAGGAAACATGGATCTCACTTCGAGAAACATAAGACAGCGTTCGAAGAGGGAGGTGGTGCCGACGCTATTGCTGAAGAAGAGCAGAGTCGCGAGGATTCTGCTGGATCAAGAGTGGGATCATTGAACGAGAAAGATGACGCAGAGAAGGTTTGAGTAAATGCCTACGTCTCGACTGTTGAAGACGAGGCCGAGAAGTATTCGATATTTCTTACGCTGTGATGCTTTTTGTGCTTTTATATCATGATTTTACGACAGCAATGAATCGAATTGTATCACCTTTCTTAAAGATGCACAAATCAGGCTCCTAGGTTCACTCAAATACGTGCCCATCATTGATCTCGCGTCGCGATGGGTGCCAATTATTGTGATTTGTCTGCTCGACGCGCGACGGGATAGGCTGCGACGACTGAGGTGTGTGTAATCCCGTCTGCGCCGGCTAAGCTGACGGTATTGGGCTGGCTGGTCAACCTCGACGCTGGGGTAGCTGAACATCATTCGCGAGCCATTCTTAATTGGGTCTGGACTCGAATGATTTGCTGCAGTCAAATTGCGCAAAGCTCAGTGGTACAGTTGGGACGCGCTTGGGAGACTACTTAATGAGGTCGTACACTAGTGTTGACGGTAGCCGATGCATCGTGCAGCCCGTCAAGCAGTACGAACTTTGATACGAGACCTGTGAAGCCAGGTCCGCCTATCTGGGAAACCTGGGACGGTGAAGACATATGATCATCAGAGCTGGAAGGATAGCTTGGATCAAGGTAGCTACGCACTGGAGCGACAAACGACATCGGGCTGGAAATCGCAGAGTTTCTGATGATTACTCTGAAGTCACCGACTCGAGTTCCGTTCACAAAGATAGTAGTCGAGTCTTCCGTTCCTTGAACGACGAGATCGGTCGAAGGGTTTCCAGAAGGAAGGGCAAATCCAGATAGGGAGTATGTGATGTTACTGGATACGAACGCGAACGTAGTCGACCCATTCGCTGCACGAGACAATATGAGCGAATTGTCTGGACCAGAAAGCAAGGTGGCGGAAGGGGTGGAGGCCGATATAGGTATTGTTGTGGAATAGGTTAGCAACAAGGTATAGTTGGCTCCCTGTCGCTAGTGGTCAGCCAAGCTCACTAATAATAAATTGAAACGGGTACCTTTGACCCGAGTGGCGTAGATATATGACCGCCATTTTCCAGCAAGAGCCCTCCTCTGAATTTCGACACTCTTCCCTCAAGTACAGCATTGTAACCATTCCCACTCGTATCCTTCACCGTTCTTGGCGTGCCACCAGTTTCACTGGAAAAGTCATACACAACAACCTCAATACCTTTGGAGTTGATCCGCCTGTCCAGATTCTGGCCAGGAACGGAGGCTTCCAACACGTCGAAGACGCTATCAAACTGTTCTCGAGTCAAAGCGGTAGATCGAGTTGCCGCGTGCCAAGCATTAGCCACTACAACAGGCAGGCCCATCTTGAAAGAATAGAAGGCTTCGAGCGGAGTGGTCGCTGTCGGGCCCTGGTCAGACCACGCAGCCATAATGCCACCGAGAAGGGTAGGCGAGTCCAAGCTAGGATTTCCTGTCGAAGCTGTCGAAAAGGATATGAGTGAGAGTACAGCGTGAAGTAAATAAGGGGACACGTGCAAGTGTGGTCAACTGTGAATCGAGGGAGGTTTATTAGTGTCAGAGTACGTACGATAGAGAAGCAGCACGACGTACACTGAGTTGGGTCCCAAGGCCCCCCAAGGGCATTTCCGCGCCACAAGCGGGTTTGATTCAACTGCTGGGGGAATGAACCCGATTCTTTCAACACGATGTAGAGAAAGAAATCGTCACTGTTGATGACTTGGTAGCCCTGCTGCAGGAGCTGGAAGGCGTTATCCTAGGGGATACTTTGAATACTCGCCCCATCATTTAGCTGCTGTGCGACTTACTTCTGACCCTTCCTGCAGCAAGAATTTATCAGCTAAGCGCTACCGGAGTATTGCGTCAAAACGAACCCAATGCTGTACAGTTGTATTCTTCGTCAAGACCAAGTTACGACTCGGTTCATTGGTACCCCACGATCGTATGGTCTTGCCAGAGACTTGCTGAATAAATTGGCTCATATTCCCTACAAACCTGAGATAATCGTCGGCCAAGGCGCTGGAGTATTCATCGGCACCGATCGAAACTTGCTTAGAGTGAATCCAAGGTAGAAATTCCGCCCATACATCTTTCATTGTCTGTGTAGACTCTGGGAGGCTTAGGCTAAACCGGGAAGGAAGAGTTAAACTCTTCACTCTATAGATGAAAGTATAGGCCTGCTCACTTCAATAGAGTAGGGTCTGTACTCAAAGCAAGTTGCGGCTTCCATTGGGTAATGACCAAAGCATGTCCGGGTGCCTCGATTTCGGGTACAACTGTAGATCGCAAGAGCTTACTCAGCCGAGTCCGCAGAGGCAAGTTGAAAGTGATAAGGAACGTACTTGTAACGCCGCGTGAAGCGCAAGAGCGTTGAAGATCATCAAACTCCTCACGAGAATAGGTTTCGTTAACGTGAGGGGAAAGACCTGCGAAGTCCAGCTTATCGCTGTGTAATCGAAATCGGGCATACGTGGAATTCAGAGGCCCTAGGACCCTTCCTGGCTTCAATCCGTGTACTGAGAAACGGAGGGATAAAATATACTACGGTCGTTCACATACCAAATTATCAGAAAGATGTAAATGGAACTCGGATGCCTGCTCAGCAGTCGGCAACCAGGACAACGAGGGAAGACTGATGGAATGCAATACCTTAAAATATGACAGGTATGCGCACATCTCTTTCAGATAATTGGCTGGATACCACTGGCGACCGCAATCCAACATAATGCCCCTTGTGGCCCAGTCTGGTTGATCGACGATCGTACCAGTAGGAAACGTTGCATTCCCTTGCACCAGGCCTTGTAGGAGTGTGGTGACACCGCGCCATACACCCAATGCACTGGATCCGCGAACTTCTATCCCTTGGTGGGATACGTCTAGTATATAGCCCTCCGATGAGGACCTGCCATTCGCGAGTATATAATCGGCATCTTGATCAATTGTCAGGAAGATGGCTCCTTTCGAGGGTTTTTCTGCCAGTGTAAGTTGGGGCGAGAGACTCGGGAACGACTCCTTCAAGTCTGATGCGAAAGTGGTTGCGAACTCGTGCAAAGTCGGAGGGATCAACGTTAACCCGTTCTCGTCTCTCAGGCCTTGGAACCTGGAGTCGACAAGGATGGACAAATGAACAGGAAGTGTGAAGAGCTCGCCGTCCACTGTCCAGGACCTCACCGCAGGAACTGTGACGGGCGTCGCTGAGTACAACGAAGCAACCAATATTAGAATCAGTTTATTCCCCTCAGAAATACATCTCTCTTACCGAACGTAAGGAGGCAGTGAAGGCTCGAAAGGGTAAGGAGCAGTAAAATATTCTGCATAACTGTTATCATCATGCGTTGGTGAAGACTGGCGATGGAATCCACCTCACCCAGTTGTCCATATGCACTCTGGTTCAGCGCGGTCCGTCGGCTGCAGTAGAAGCTCAGAGAAGGCTTCTACAGGGCGTAAATATAGTACAGCAGTAGCATGCGTACTCTCATATGAGGTGCCTGTCAGCAAACGACGTGCTCAAATGACTCTAAACTACCACTGAGCGAAGTGCTTTGGCCATGGTGCCCACAGACCTCACTACAATGACTATAGGATAGTATGGCGTTCAAACTAGGAAGAAAATAAACCGCGACAGAAGATCAAAACTAACCTCGTCGCATCAGAACGTTGGTTGTAAACTTGTGTATTCTGATTCTGATCAATCCGTGTGGGAATAGAGGTTACTGCGAAGTGACCATTGGCGCCCATGTACGTGATCGTGATTGTCAGAGTCATTACGTTCACCGCCACCATGGAAGAAGGTTTGTCTCAGATGACAATAACTTGAAAATCAACTTGAGACCGTCCCGGAGTGAATTTCCCGACACCTGCCACGATGCCCTCTCTGTTGCCGCTCGAAAATCATCGAAATCCTTGGGCAAATATTCAAGGACTTGACTCCACCGATGATCACGTACGAATTGCTCGTGTCTCCAAGTTCTGGTGCGACGTCGCTGTTGGCTTTATCTGGAAACGGATATGGGTGATAGAAGTGCTTTTGCTATCGCTGGCTCCTCTAACGGTCAAAGATAGCAAAATGGTACGCGAGATGGGGTTCAATGTAATCAGAGATAGTAACCCATCCTTAATGAAGGAGATATCGACCACGCATGGTCCTTCGAAACCTCTCCCAAATCTACAATGTTTACAATTCTACACATCCACTTTCGACCGCGCCGGTAGTCTTCTCCATTCCACGGTCACGTCGTTGCATATTGTATGGCTTCGGGGCGACTCTGATCTTGTTGGCCATTATTGCTTGCGTTGCCCACCGAAACTCCTGGGCTCGAAGAACTTTTCTTACGTGACGACGAGCTTGACTTGAATGCCGCTAATGTTGAGCCCCCCTCCCTAGACGCTAACGTTGAAAGGACTGTAGCTGCGACGCCGCAGAAGTTGCCGGAGTTGAACCTGCTGGATCTGCCAACATGCCACTTGTGCCATTTTCCGCGATGCCGCGATTTGCCCTCGGCGAAATGAATTATGCGTACAGCGGGTACACCCCAACGCAGGTGAAGTCGATGCCTCCGATTTTGAACGCCTCTCCTCTACGTCTCTGCCCCCGGGCGGGTTCCCTTCACTTTCTATCTTCGATGCTCCCATCCCATCCTCGCAAGTTATGGACGTCATCTCACAGCAAGGCTGCTTCAATATACTCTCCCGCTTGTCTAATCAATCACCCCGCATCGAATCACCACGGGAATACGGAGCGTTGTTAGAGACGTTGTCTAATTGCTGCCCAAATCTGGAAGTCCTTAATTTCAACGAATTGTCACCTATAATCAGATTGAAGAGCCTTGAATTTATCTCCAACATACGATGCCATTTCAACTCGTCGCAGAAGAAGTCGTTACGATGCTCCGAGCGTTGCCTAAGCTCACGTATATAACATTAAACTCACGTCCCGAATTCGATTCAGCAACGACACTCACTATTTATATTGCGCCCCGACCTCAATATGCTGGGACTATAACTGGATACCTCAGCAGAACGCATCCCCCCTCTGGCGAGTGATGATAGATACGAGCCAACGACATTACGTTCAGTGGAACTCGATCTCTCGGCATCACACGTTACGTCGCCGATACCCCTTGCGAATTATTTGAGTAGAGTCCTTCCCCCTCTTGGTACCTGGAAATTCCACTAAGGCAGGATGATGACAGTGGAAGGATTTTTGAGAACTGGCTAGAAGTTAAGCGATTGATTCCTGCTTTCAGGCAGGCTCGAGAGGAGGCGTACGAGTTAGGCTGCCCTCGTGCGTCTCGGCGACGCCATCTTGATCGAGGTCGCAGGGGTTTTATCGCACCTGAGACATGCCCGGGAATGGCCGTTTACTATTTCATCAGCTATTATATCCACTGGCACGCTCTCTTCAATCTTGTGCGTATGCATGTATTCGTCTACAAACACTCTACGATTTTAGTTGAGATTAATGACAATGACCCAGTGCTGATGTCCTAATACATCCAGCATACGGCGAAGATACTTAGTGTTTGGATCGAGTGGAAACGATATTACACCGAATCGAGACTTCCGTACGCCGTTTCAATAGCAACACGTGATAATTGACACTTACTTCCAGAATCAGATCACGTAGCGACGCCGTTTTGGTGACAACCCGGACCACGGCGGCACACACAAGATGTCACGGTTTAGGTACTTTGATGAGCCTATTCCTGGTGCTGCAACAATAAACGTTGCACACGGATGTGTGATAATGCGGAGTCTACTCACATATACCTAGTCGCCCTTCTACAAGCACTTTCCATTTGCGAGCATATATAGCTGAGAACTGATCGGTATTGAAGGAGGCTATTTTTCTGGGGCCTTTTATGTTGGTTAAAGCTGGTGATATGATGGAGCACAGCTCCTTCAAGGCAGGCGTGAAAGCGGTGTGACCAGAACTGAATTCGTAGGAGGTAGATTGGGATATACATATACATATATATGTCAAAATACAGAGAATTGGCACGAACTCTTCAGCCTGAAAGTAAGCGCTCTTCAGTGCACCTATTGTCGCCCAGGCCCCTGTGGGCCCCTATGACACTCTGGTCACGCATGAGTCTGCCACCCTCGAATCGGAACAGGGACCACATTGAAATCGACCTAGTGAGACCGTCTGATGCTTCTGGGAGTAAAATTTCTTGACCTCCTCGAAAACTGCGATGCCCAATTTATCTGCCACATAGTATTGATCCCCGACGTCCTCTAATTTCTTCCCTGCCCGCTAAAACACGAAGCCTCGAAGAACTTTCATTGTAGGTTGATGGGTTCTTCTCTCCATGCACTGATGCTGAGCCGTATCCCCTGGATCCTGATGTAGAAGGGACTTTAGCTGAAGAGCTGCGGGGGCCGCCATCATCGACTCTGTCACTGGATCTGCTAACATGGTGGCCTACCTCTGCCATTTCCCCCATCGCTGCTGGCCTCAAACAAAGAGGTTTACGCACAAAGCAGCTGTCATATTCAGATTCAACCTCCACCGACATCGAAGTCTCTCATTCTGAGCACCTCTTCTCCTCGGCGCCTTTACCCGCCTCGAGACCTGCATCCCATTCTTTCGTGCTAGAAGCGTATTCCCACAGCGGGGTTATCTCAACGTACTCTCCCACTTGGATGTTATGTCCCCCCGTATTGAAACGCCCCAGGAATCCGGAGCCTGGCGTCGTTGCCTAATGGCAGCAAATTGCCAATTGCTGGCCAAATCTAGAAGACCTTTCTCTTCACACCATTCGATCAACCATTGGACAACATGCCAGTGTAGGCTTTACCGAAATGTCTTCTATAGTCTGATTAACGGCCCTTGCCGCTCTTGATCTTCATCATTCTCTGCCGTTCTAACTTGCTACGGAGGACGTCGTCGCGATTCCCTAGCGTTGCCTAATCTCACGTCTCTGGGAACAAACCCAAACCCCGACTTTGAAGGAGCCACAATACTGAACGTTTCCGTCCTTTGGGTTCTTCGTGACCTGTGTCCCGACCTCGATGCGTTGGGGTTATATCTCGATACCTCAGAAGACCATATCCTCTCTTCTCCGCCAAGTGATGATGACTGCGAGCAAGGGACTTCAGGCTCGACAGGCTTCACAAGTCTAATAGAACTTGATATCTTGACGTCACCCTTTCGTCGCTAATTCCGCTTGCAATTTATTTGAGCAGAGTCCTTCCGTCCTCTTGCTCCCTAGAGTTCGCGGGAAGGGTAGATAATGACGGAAGCGTTGTTTCGGAGCTGACAGAAAGTCAAGCGGCTTATTCCTGCCTTCAGGCTAGTGGGAGAGGAAGGAATACCAGTGGGGCGTGCGTCTCGGTGACGACCACGATGCATTCTACTTGATGATCGGGGTCGCTAGTGTTTCGTCGCGCTCGAGACCCGTCCCGACCTAGGTTTGGGGTAGGTTTGGGTCCGCAGTCGTGGCTCACGGTTTTATCGTACCGTTTCATCACTATATACAAGTCGCAGGAAGCAATCTTGGACTTGTGGCTAATACTGGAAAGCTTCCCCTGGCCTTGAGGCTGTTGGCCATCCGATGTAAACGCGATGATCAAGGGTGAGAGCTGAGATATGGGACCCCAAGTATACGGAGAAATTGAGAATCATTCTCCAAGACCTTCTGACGAACAGAGTAGGAACAATTCCTTTTCAATTCCAACACGTGATAATTGGCCAGTTACTTCCAAAATCATCGCCAACCGCCTTAGCGAAGCACGCTGTTGAATAGTATAGTATGATCATATTGTAGTATTTAGTCTTTATCCATATACTGCAGTGATAAACGATGTACACGAAGGTCTGTAATGCGGTTTGTAATGAAACATGTATGAATGGATATATATATATACACTTAAACAATATATACCATAAAACTAGCATCGAAAGCATGGGAAAACATAGCAATAGCGATCAGATAGCGAAGCAAGGGGAGAGCGGGACGATACTGATAAGGACCAATGATAGATACAAAGAAGAGCAACGTGAGAGACTGCTGTCAGACCGACCGTTGGGAACGGACAAGGTGATGCCAAATCGTTATTCCTGGTTGTGAGGGATGCGCCGGAATACGGCGTCGAAGCGACCATCAACCCGGAACGAAGGAGGCCATAATGACGAACGGGATGTCGCCGAAGAGGGTCGCTTCTATGGAGAAGCGCTAAGGGACTGAGTGTAAGGATACAATGGCGGCATGGGAGTTCCGCGCCTCAAATGGTCGGAGGAAGGTGCCAGCGCGCCGGCCATGTATATACATATAACACAGACTTCGCGATGTCGATCCTGGAATTCTGGATTGAATGCGAAGGCGGGAAACAATACCGGGCTACTCTGTTTCGATGGGAACTGCGTCACTTGAACTGGAGTGAGTGCCAGGGTGCTTCTGTTGCGAAACGTCTGGTTCGGAAGGTCGATGGGAAACGCTAACAAGAATGGGTTTCTGATCAATGGGGGCGGGAGCTTCCGGTACGGATGGGACAGGGTTGCTTTTCGAGTCGGGAACTGCCTCTTTCGGCGTTTCTGTCGCAACGGGTGCTTTCTTCTTCCTCATACCACGGCGGCTTTCCAATGGGTATTCGCATTTCAGCGAGCGACGTTGACACTGACTACGATTGGGGTTCAAAATGTTAGCCTTTACTCCATCAAGGGTGATTGAGAAGCATGGAAAACAAAGATGATCAAGATAATGAAACAACATATCACATCAAAGATAAAATGAAAGCAGAAACCCCGACAAGCCCTTGCCCTTGTCAGGACTATGTCTGACACGCTAAGGCCGCGTGATGCCCACCTTATACCCCTCGCAATGTGGATGCAAGAAATAAGCTGTCATCCAGAAGGCGGGAGGGCGGACACACACATGCGGTCTCCCGTGGTAGAAGAGAAGCAGAGGAGAAAATAACAAAGAAATGAGACGTAAGGAGATAGGAAGGTTATAGCTTGTTGGGGTGCGAAAGGCCCACAGTGCTATCTGCAAGGCCAACCGATCGGAGAACGGAAACCTCCAGGCGATGCAAGTCACCGGGGTAAGACGAGAATAAAGCATCCGAGAATACCGATGGGGCAGTGAATTAAAACGATGTACTCACTTGCACGTGCGATCCTTGCTCCCGGGCAAAGGCGGCCCACAGGCGATCTTTCTACCTCGGCAGAAGAGGCAGGCCAACGGGGGTTTCTTCTCAAGTGGCTTCTCGTCTGACAGCGGGCTTAAGGGAGCTGGGGACATCTCAGGCTCGAGGGAACACGAAGAAGCGGGGTATGTCTCGAGTCGTGGGGATGGCGATCTCCGAGAGCGACTGGGACTACCTAGTAGACGATGGTGGGACTGCCTATGACGATTGTGATGGGGATGGTAGGGACGACTAGTCGCTTGGCGGGAATAGGCGGAAGAAGACCGTACTGGGGAACGGTGACAGAATGTGCTAGTGGTAGGCGATGCCGGTGAATCGAATGGAGGCGAAGTGGGGTCTAGGCTGGCCAGCGTAGCAGAGCCGTGTTCATATTGCGACCACTCGGGGTGCGCTTCTCCATGGTCCGATGGGGTACTCGAGTCTATGCAAGTCTCGTACCGGTGATATTTCCAATGGCCGTCAGAGACTGTCATAGCTATCCCTTGCTCAGTATATACAGGCGTCATTGGCGTATCGGGAGAGTTTGGAGAGATGATTTCCGGCATCTGCGACAGGAGGGAGTGGCTTGCGTAGGACGGCTCGGCCTTAACTACGGGCTGCGGATAAGGATTGTGCATGTTCGCCCCATGGACCCACTGCTGTTGGCGTTTGATCTCGGAACTGAAGTCGACCGTCGGTTGCTGCGATGGTACAACAAGGTGAGGTGGAACTGCCGCCACCGCGGGAGAGGCGCAAATGGACTCGTGGACTGGAGCGCCTTTCTATAATTAAGTGAGTTTATAGACCAATTGAGTCGTTACATAAAGAAACGTACGTTGGGCTGGGTGTCGTAAGAATACGTCGCCTTCATCAGGCTGCTATCATTAGAGGGAGTGGCTACATGATGACTATGCTGCAGTCCTGAGGTCGGCGTGGCACAGTTGCTGTGAGGTCTACCTGCAGGGATAGATTCCCGGTACTCGTACTCCTTCTGCTTTGCACGCTGAGTGAGGGGAACGACGGGATTGGAGTCATCCTCTGAGAAGCATGGGGGGTAGTCGCTATCCTTGATTACCACTGCGACTTGCGAGCAGTGCAAATACTGGCCAGTCGAACGGTCGTAAACCCACTCGCCTGACGGTGGCACAATCGGGGGTAACATGGCAGCGGGGAATGTGCGATAGAATTCTTCGTCAATCTCACGAACTGTCTCTGCGAATCCGCCAGTGGATTCAGGATCATCCTCGAGCATCTGTCAAGGACGTCACGTCAGTCGTGCCGACACAGTGTAGCGTACCGAGGATACAACACACCATATTCTGCCCGCCGCGAACAGACATAGGGAACGCTTCTGAAGGGCTTTGCGTAGCCAGGGCTCGAGGTACCTGCTGGGCGCCATGCGAGAGGTAATCGTAATTAAGGCCACCATGCATAATCGTAAGTCGTGATACTGCGAGAAGCGGGGAAATTTTGGAGAAGAAGGGGGAGTGAGTAAACTAGTAAACCTAGAGTAATATAATGATCATAGATCCGAAAGGATTGTTTACGAGTCGACACAGTGAAAGACGCTAACCTTGACAGGTTGGCGAACCCACGCTTCTCGTCATCTGACCCTTTCTGATTACGAGTCTTGCCGTAAGAAACCACTCAAATCGGTTATCTGACATATACCTTTTGCCCCTGATGCGTGAACCTTAAAAGATATTCTAGATGGTCACCAATAATCAGATTTCACGACTGGATCAGTTCAAATCGCCTCACCTTGATGATGAGCTTCGATATTTCAAGCGTGTCCGGGAGAACTAAACAGGCATTTGGACCCACAACAAGCGAACTTGCCATCTGTCGCGATCATCCCAATCGGTTAGGTTCGTCGCCTCGAAATATAAAAAATCCATGTTCGGTTCAAAAATCTAACAAATCTGTCGCATTTACTGCCGCGGAGTTTGAATGATGCTATCCATTTAAGGGGGTCTCCTTTTGCTTCCGGCTCGGAAGCATTCTTGCTTACCTCTTTGTGTTGTTGCAGTGGCTAAGACGTTATAATGGCTGTCAGTCAGTCATATAATCAGTAAGAAAGTATTGAATTGATTGAATTGCGGGAAGTCCTGCAAGCTTTAAGAACGAATCTTGAGTATAACCGAGCCAACCTCAAATCTCCAGGTGACCAGGTCGGCACTTGGACCATACAGGGTGTAGGGCGTAGGGCGGACGCTCTAGACCTTCACTGCCTCTCAGCCTACTTACATCCACAGTGCCAAATATCAGGATTACTGCCTTATCGGACACCCGGCAGAGGGTTTAACTTTCAGCCCCCGGCTGCCCAGTAGATTAGTAGACGGCTGTCGCAGACAATATTAATGATAATGAACCAACGATGATAGAGAGAGATCAGTAACAAGGTTCCCATGGCATAAGACTACCATTCTCACCGCCAGTACGCCTCACGATTTAAGGTTTCTCCGTGTGAAGAAGCCAATCAGGAGCCAGTAGTCGGAGCAATGGCAACTGACCTGAACTAGCCTGAAGCATCGTACGCGTGAGGCCCTTGAGGCCCCCGCTTATCTTGCTATGCACGATCGATGTTGGTGCTTTACAACAATTTTGCAACGCGAGGCGGGACCGGCGCGCCGTGGCGTAGCGCGTGTGGTAGCGCGTGTACATTGACATCTTTTACCTTCTTGTACAAATAGTATGGGAATGCGACCTCAATGAACTTGGTCTCGCCTCAGAGCCAGAAGGCATTGCGCCCGGCATGGAGGACCCAGGTCGGCTCCAGGGACTGACTTCGCCTGAGAAGTGCTGGGAAGCCACTGGGAAGGTTGAGGAAAATAAAAGAAATCCCAGAAAGGAGGGTTCAGCGCCCCTTGACATCGATCGATTCAAATGCCCCCCTTCACCAGACTAAACTCACGGAAGAATAGCGGAGTTATGAATCAGCGTTTCACCCGAACTTGGCGAGAAGTTCGATTGGTCAATGGTGGGGTTGAGCGCGCAACCAAGTTTGTCCCATTCTCTCGGGGAAGCGATCGTATGGCAGGGACGCTCGCTACGAGTGAACTGCGATTTGAATATTTGAATCTGATGGTCAAGCGTTCACATTTGTAATTCGCTGTACATACGATGAAACAATTCGCGTCGCGATAATAGTGCTGACAGCCAAGCCAGCTACAGCTCTCCTAATTTAGGAAAAACTACTGCCTCCGAGGTTCGTGCAACCTCGCCATATGTCAGAACGCCTA
This sequence comes from Pleurotus cornucopiae, assembly GCA_019677325.2. Taxonomy (NCBI): domain Eukaryota; kingdom Fungi; phylum Basidiomycota; class Agaricomycetes; order Agaricales; family Pleurotaceae; genus Pleurotus; species Pleurotus cornucopiae. The sequence continues at coordinate 428,105 of CM033828.1, read as the reverse complement.
CATAAGGCATGATGTTGTACTTGAGTGCGTATTGCGCGTGTGGAACACCCCTAATAGGCTTAGTTTTGCGGAAGCATAAGGAACGAGGTACATACCTGAAGGTCCTGGAGACGTCGCGGAGGTGGTACTTATCTTTTGCAACAACGTTGATGGACGCGTCTTCTTTTCTGCGTACAATACGGTCCCAAATAACCACATCGTTCTGGACCTATTCATAGTGAACAATTAGTTAGATACCGGGAGACATCTCCAAACTGAAAGGCAGGAACGACTTAGGGCGCCACTAGAATGATGACGCCTGTAAGGCCTCAATGAGGCGTACGTAGATTGGAGATACATTGTAGCCGGATGCTTGTTCACTCCAGTGTATTGGAGAAGCGATAACGGCTATAAATTTAGTCTAGCCAAGAAGAACTCACTCCTTCGGTAGTGTTATACTCTGCCTGCAGGTATAAGAAGATTTGCTTCGTATTCCAATGAAATAGTGGCGTGAGATCTGCAGTATAGCACCGACGCGAGGGTTTCGTGGAGAGTCGATGAAACGAAGAGGTAGTAGTGGTAGTATCAACGAATGCGTGAAGCCCATAGGATTAAAGACGGTCTCTCCGTATCAGATGAGGGCGTACCAGCAGTAACATTGAATCGCACTACCCCGACTTCTTGCTTTTGATTGTATCGTCGAGGATTCCGTCCCTCAAGGCTAGAAAGGCCACATTAGCTTCAGCGAGGTTAAGCCACCTTCAGCGTAGCACGTACACTCGTATTGACCCGATAGTCAAGTTTCCCTGGGGCTCCGCCGTGAAGACGAAAGTGGAGAGTGTTACGGCCAGCAAAAGGCCCATCAAGCATGATGAGAGCAGCGAAGAGCCATTATTCAGTCTCGAGAAGATACTATGCATGTCGCCAAGTCAGTTTTGAGGATCTTCACGAGCGGACGATGAGGAGAGCGCCAGCAAATGTTTCGATTCGTTCACTGCGCCGCCAGTGACACGAATGCAGTCAGAGTCACGTGCTCCATAGCGCGAATACGAATAGGGGGCGACTGTCGGAGACAGAACTTGGTTCAAGTTCAAGTTCAACGCTGTTCAACGCTGGTGTCACTTCCAGGTTGTGACAATCTCAGAACAAAAACCAGGTCGAAACCAATTACGCCAAGATTAGAAAAATATCCATGTAATTTGGTGGTGTTTGCCAGATGGAGATTCAGATGGAGAGCTATGCTAAATTTTTTGCTCGTGGAACCTCCCTATGCCTTGGTTGACATGTGAAGGCTCTATTTCCTCAAGGGACGTGGAACTGGTGCGGCTCTTCCTCTGTGTGAGGAGCATGGCTGTACCCCTCTTTGAGTCTACCTCGTTGCGAAGCGTCTAGCACCGCGCCGAACACCCTGCTATCGAGACTGTCCCCGGAGTCCAGAAATTATGCTTGCTGGACACACGGGAACCTGCGGGTTCCTACAGTGCTCGCTTGACTCCCACACATCCAGCCACCGATCCTCTTAGGTACGCGTTCATTGTGCATGCCTTCGTTCTGAATGATAGCCCACAGAGGCTGACCCTATCTCCCCTACCGAATACACTCGCACTATACTCGCACCTCGACTTTCTCCGGCGGTACATATCGACCTCCATTTGCTTTTAAATTTTGAGCTCTCGCGTTTGGCCGCAATCGCGCCGGCGGTGAGAATGGCATCGCTGGGATTCCTCTAACCTCGCTATCCCAGCGAATAGTAACGCCGCTCGGAGAAACACGCCTAGGGCCATGGTACTTCGTCTTTGGTTCTGGTCGCCCTAGGCCCGCGCAGATAAAGTTACCATCTCGATCACTATGGGACCTCCCGGGACCTCTCGTTCAAGCTTGAACGTGGCTCACGCTAGAATGATGTCTTTATTGCCTCGGAGGTTTCAATCATCATCGATATTGGTCAACGACTCTTGCGTCAGCGGCTACTAGACAAGCTCGTATGCGTTGTCAAGCTCCAAACTTCAAGGCCGATATTCGCCAATTACATTGCCTCACCGGCTCGTCCGATCCCCAAACATTCTCTTTCACTGTTGTGAACTATGATCCCTTCGGATCACCTTGGCCGGACTGCATTTTTGGGCCAGTCAGCAGGCATCATGATCCTTCCCTCATAATGTCTGACGTAGCCCAACTTGTCTATCAATCAACAGCTTCGACCTCTTGAGAAGAATTTGTCGTTTTTATCTTGCATATGACCGTTTAGAGGCTATTTCCATTGCGGCATCATTGAATGGTGAGTATCGTGTCAGCTGCTTCCTGTTGATATGTTCACCCGCCAGTCCCCCACCAGGGCCACACATGCGCCTTGCGATATGTCTTGTTCTAAAGAACATAAGTCTGCCTAAATTGAGAATCGAATTCACCGGTCCAACTGGCACACGCTGTCATCTATATCACATCGAGGAGTAAAATCTTCCTCCGGTCTTATAGGTGCTTTCGAATTGCAAGAACGTGCAATCAGACCAATCTCTAATGAAAGATTGATACCCGTATGTCTTGCCGCGACTTGCCATCGACTTTTCTAAAATACTCACCAGTCCTCAAAATAAGTCTTTTCGACTTTCCTGTTAGGTGTTAGAACGGTAACTGTGATATATATACCGCCGTATAACTGGTCGTTGCCTTCTACATCTGTCCACCAATGATGGCACCAAGACAGCACTATCAAGCGCTGTAAATAAGCTGATTATCACCAATGACAATAGATGGAAGGGCGCTGCAAGGGAGCCTAACGATAGATTAAGCACCCCAACGCGACGCTATCGGGGACACGCGGCAAATCGAAGCATCCATTCTCCACCACGCGTCTTAATATTCGGGCGTGGAGGACACGGACGTCGAACACGCTGATCGCGGGGATGTGCATTATGCAGGGTAGCGTATGCACATCGTCAGTGTGTACTCTGGGGCTGTGATGAGGCTGCTCGGTTAATTCGCCTGCCAACGTACGTGGTCATTGAATACATCAATGAGATCTACATTCCCCCTTGGGTAATATACCCCTGGCCATGTTGTACGCTTCACTCCGAAGTGATACGCGAGCCCAATCGATTATCGTTGATATTCCAGCAGTTTCCTTAACTTGGCAAGTGCCACCTGCGATGGCAGAACCCTTGCTCGTGCATATGAAGCTTTCTGTGCAACAAGCCCATGGGAACACCGATAGTGGAAACCACAGAGACTACTAGTATTTTCGAAAATAGTAGAGGACTGTCACAAAGTATCCTTGATGTCTATGTAATAATTATGATTCATATAATACTTATAGGTTGATAATTCAAATATTCAAGTCAGAATTTGGCGGCATCGAAACGACCTTTAAGCGCACAAGATGTGATGTGGCAAGGGAGAAGAAAGGGGGATAGGAGGCAGCTGCAGGGGTAGTGACTTCATTGGGCAAGCCCATGCAGAGCAAACTCAGCAAGATTTGGAGGTAGAGTGCAGATATGAGACTTTATACTCTCGACCAAGGCTACTTGTATTTAATGTAGCATGAATACCATGCACTGGGCCGAAGGCGGAGCGCAGAGAAGATGTTTGGCTGGAGGCTTTAGGGCAAATACATATAAACTGTCAAATAAAGAATTGTGGGGGTCCCAGAACCCTTGACAAGCAAGGGGACAATCCTGCAGCGGGCCTGTTGCATCTGATGACGCTGCTGTTGCTTGCTACGTTTATCGCATGGAGTCGATGGCAAAAAGTGGTTCAACCCAGGATCGAACTGGGAACCTTCTGTGCACATTACAATGTGAGACAGAAATCATAACCATTAGACCATTGAACCGACATTAGTTGCATCCCAACGAACCGTCCAGTCTCGTAAATCAAAAGGCATAAGCAAAAACAACATCCGTACGTATAATACTCGAATATGTCAAGAGTAACTAGATAGAAGTAACATATCGTAACGTAAATCATGAACTGGAGGGCACCCAAGTCGCCTGATCTTTCTCCTTCTCGGAGTCCTCTCCTTCGCCCTCGCTACTTAGTGCTGCCCAATCAGCATCTACACGATAACTCAATGACGGGACCTTCGCGCCCCGCTTCGTCAGGAAGGAGATAACTTCCGATGCTCTCCTCCAGCCAACCGGTTCAGACGCAGGCGTTACGCCATCCGACGTGACATCCAAACTGCCTGCCCGTTCCTCCACCGTTCCACCATACAGTTTGGCCAGATGAACGCTCGCTAATACACGTTGGTTATTCTTCTCCAGCTGATCAAAGAAGATCGCGAGCGCTTTCACGGCTTCTACTCTGGCACGTAATACGTGGCGCATGATCCTGCGGGAAGGTGGGCGCCGTCTCGGGGCACTAGACACGGGCGGCTCGGGTGGTTCTAAACCGGACGCTAGCGAGGAAGGAAGCAGGGCGGCGACGTTACGTGCGGGCGATGAGGTCGACGATTTGGGTTTGTCTATCCAGGGATTTTCCTTGGGGACAATGGGGGTAGTGTACTGCGATAAGACAGCAGTAGAGAATTCCCATCGCCTTGGGGCCCATACGCCAACAAGTACACGCCAAGCTGCGATCACTCGTTTGGCACTACAAATCGACGAATCAGAAATATTTCAACGGTGGAAAATAATCCCGCACTTTTCGTAATAATCTAGAGATGATGAAATATTATTCACGGCATGCGCGGTGAAAATGGAGTGGGGCTTACCATTGATCATCTTGTTATGGTACACCGCTAGGTAATAAACCGTGCCGAAGGCAAGTATTGCGCCGATCGGGGTGTACATGAACAGGGCCCACAAGAAGAAGAACGAGGCAGGATACATGAGTAACGTGAAAAGTAACCCGAACAGCACCTTGTTCTGGGCCTAGAGTAAATGTTCGGGATTAGATATCAATCTACGACATCGAAAATGCTTACCTGAGTCTCTTCTTCATCTTCGACCAACCTAGCACCGAGTCTTCCCATGATATACACGGGCGAATGAACAATCAAGGGAAACACGAAGAAAGGTAAACTAATCAATGACCATAGCGTATCTCGGAATAAAACCGCAAGTGTGTAAAAGCGGCTTGGTAAGGTCGCGGGATGCTTTGGATCCAATGTTCGCGGCAACGGAAGCGAAGATAGAACCGAGTTCGTCAAGTGGGTAGACTGGAGAAGCGAGTAATATTCAAGCAATGTGCGCTTCATGGATGCCATCTTAGGAGTGGCATTTGGTGTAGAAAAGAGATCCACAAGCCTGGAAGAAGTGAATACGCAGTCGAATGTCTAGGGAACCGCTTACGTTTGAGATACGGCGACGAAGTCATTCAAGTCGATGGACTTGTCCCCTTCCCACATAATATCGCGCGCCATTCTTGCCGCATAAAGAGTATCCCTAGGTTGAGAGCATAAGCCCGCGAATGACCGTTTTGGACAGATACGAACCAATCGGGGGCATTGATTGTTGCTTCTATAAGCTCGCGTTCAATGGTTCGCGTCAGCCGCTTTGCAGCAGCCCTGGGGGCGCCATCTTCGCTAGAGAAGAACTGTTGCCTGTATTCATCCATCGTTATAGGCTGTCCGAATCTGTTGTCATCGTGAATGACGTGTATGCACTATGTCCGAAGGAGAGAACCCATACTCTAAGATAACCTGGAAATGTTTAGAAATCTGTGAGAAAGTGCGGAGCACTATGACCACTCACTTTACTCCTATATTTGGATTTATTCGTATAGACGATTGCTGCGGGGATGATAGTAACGCTACCCTCCGTGGATTTGCCTGGGTTCTCTCTAACCCACTTTTCATATTCCAGCGCGGCCCAAGCAGCGCCGTCCTTGACTTGCATTATCCGAGGTTCCGTGTAGCTTGTTCCCTCGGGAAACAATGCGACGGCCCATCCGCGAGCAAGTGCATCGAACGTGCCCTTGAAGAGTATCTGACGGTCTTTGCTCTTTCTGTCTACAGGAATGTTGCCGGAACTTGACAATATATAGGCAAGTATGGGATTTCCAAACAGACTGGCTGAAGGGGAACTCTAAGTCAGAGACTTGTGTAAATTGGACAAGAGACTCACCTTTGCTCCAGTAATTCAGTATCCTGGCGTAGGGGAATGCAACAGCTATATACTTCGTGTCAAATTGCGAATTTTTAGCATAACTCAAAGCGACGCACACAATATGGCAGGATCAAGCATCATATTGTGATGCGTCGCGGCACTACAAGGATACGGGACGCGTTCATGAGCAATTCGTATAGATCCATGAATACTGACACTATTATTGGGCCATGCTTGGGCACATTCTCTCCACCAATAACGTGAACCTCGGTGAAAAACGACCATACAGCCCAGCTAGCAAGACGCCGAATGACACGGTGGAGAACCTTCGGAGGGTCGGACATCGACACTCACGTACCAGACACGCTGGGATCGAAACTGGCGAAATGGGAGATGGGGGATGGAGGACAAGGTCGAGTTGGGGTCGGGGACTTGGAGGAGCGAGGGTCTTGGCCTCAAATGCGTCTGCGATGGCTTACATAATGCAGTAACTGGAGAGCTGCCCAACAGCAGCAACTTGCGGCGACGAGCCGCTCAAGGTCGCATCAGGACATATTTGCATTTCGGTGCAAAGCAGTCAAAGAGCAATTGCAGAGAAATGAGAGGGTGAGGAGCTTGGTCAAACGAACTAATCTTATCTCCCAATGTCATTAATCTCCATTGTTCTTGAAGATTCTCTCATAGTGACTAATGCGAGCAGCTGAACTGCGCCTTCTGTCATTGATCAAGAAGCAGAGTTTAGGAACTTGCAGTGCAGGTTCCTAGAATAAATATTTGCGGCCAGTTCAGAGCAGGCTCCAATCCAAGTCGGTGATCTCTGAGCGCCCTTTGGGCTGACGGAGGGGCCAGCGTCGTCTGGACTAATTTGTAGAAAAGTGATTCGTGGGATCTCCATAATAATACATGAAATACAATTGCCTAAACCCGTAAAACTAGAAACACAGTAATGGGTTAATAGCCATCACTATGGGCAAGAATTAGGCGCCACAACATCCCCACAAGAGGCAAAGAGCTCACCTTGGCCGAACTGGAAGGCGTGTGGTGGATTTATCCCAGTTGAGACTGATGTGTATGTTACTATAAGAAAACACGCTCTGCTGCAGAAATGCTTACTTATAGAATTGCTGCAGGAAGTGTCCTCGCCGCCGTTGCACTTGCGGACATTTGCAGGTTTGGCTATGAAGATCTTAGCCAAAGAGAAGAAACTACGGAGTTGAGTACGACAAACATGGATCTTTATGTTGCCAGTACTCGGTGCCACTTTACAGTCGTTAGCCTTAATCAAGGTGGGCAAGTAAACTGCAACGTACTAATGTCGGTAACCGAGCCATCTGCCCAGAAGAGTCGGCACGCCGTCTATAATTACAGGTAAACCATCAGCAAACTAGCTTGCTTGAACCGCTGGTGTCGTACCCCAGGTATGAACGCCTAAGTTTAGTTAGTAACTGTGTCTTTGTACTAAGGGAAACACTTACCTCGATAGATATTGTTAATCCCCAAACGGCTCTCAACCAACGAAGCGAACGCAGCATCGCCGACCCGAGGGGCGCCTAGATTGATAAACGTTGTCAGCCATCAAGAGTATTGACGCGAATAATTTAGCTAGTCACTTACCGTATGTGAACAATCGAAGAGATTTACTGGGGTACTTCGCCTTGAGGGCAAGGGCTGCGAAAGTGGCAACAGCTCCGCCTAGTGAGTGGCCTATAGGGTCCGTCAGGTCCTGATATTCCTACCGAGAACTAAATTCTCGTACCAGTAACGACAAGCTTGTAAGAAGGGTACGCGTCGATCTGTGACTTCATCAAGCTTTGAACCTCATCGGTCACAAAGTTGTACGCCTTTTGGAAGCCGGTGTGAACGCGTGCGCTGCCAACGTTGGATACACCTGGCGTCGACAATGGAGTGAGGATGATTTGAATATCTACGCGGTGGCCATGTTTAGAGATGTTAGTAGGATCAACAAATTCGAACGTACCGATTAAGATATCAACTATCTCAAATGAGCCACGGAAGGCTACGATGATTTCCTTCCTGGCATCGTCACGCGCGACAAATCCTTGTGTCCCCTTGGTGTCGAACTAATGGACATTAAGCACATCTAATCGCGGAAACGATCCCTCGAAACTTACAGCTTTGATCATCCAGCTACCCAGAGGGCGAGGGCAGAATGGCTGATAGACGGCAGACGAGTATTTGGCATAAATGACGAGGTCATCGTACACGGCTTGAGAGACACCGCTGTCCCGAACCTCCAATGGTTGCGCGGGCGCCGCTTGCGTGGACCCAAGGAAAGTAAGGAGGAGAGTCACGACAAACACCAACGCGTACATCCTGGGGCTCGGGAGGTCCTGCAGAACTTGGAGTATCTCTCTGCATTATGTCCGCTTTTATGCATAAATGCGAATGTGTACGAAGGTCGCTTTCTGGCCAACACCGTGATGCCCATACGCCCTCGGGGTAGACCCTACATAGTTCGGTCATCATCTGACTGTCTTGGGTTTATGGCTCATTAGCCCACCGATCCGAATGCTGACAGAAATCGCTCAGAAATCTGACTGTGACGGAGCTGTGGGGGTCGTAAGGAAACTGGAGAACATGTGGAGGAATGGTGTTGTACCTTACTGCTGCTCAAGTGGTTTCAAAAATTGCTTGTGAGCCGCATGGTCGTCATCAGCTGTCATCAGCTAGGTAGATCACAGCCAGTACACACAACCATTCCAAGCGCCGCGGTTCAGATATGGTGCGATCACAGATCTTTGCGGGGTAGACAAGGGTAGACGTGTGTGAGAGACGTTTGCGCGGTGTGGGGAAAGCTGGGGACATGAGGTACCTATCTGACGGCTGCCGGCGGACCAAGGAGGCAATCCGAGGCGACATGGGGGTCTTCCGGTGCCCCACGCGGGTCGGGGGCCTGAGGGCCCGAACGAGAAACCACAATTGGTATCAAATATTCGTTTTGTTTCTGGGTTGGATACCGGAGAATGCGGAGTCGGTCGTCTCCAAGGACCGCCACAACGTCAGAAGAATGCAGAAGCTGGAACCAAAGGCTTCATTAATAATGTTTAAGGTACTGCGAAGACTCGTTGCTGATGAACGATTTCGGAACTTAGGTTACTTTGGACCTCGATGCATATGGTCAACCCTGAAGAATTTTCCGATAATTAGTGGGCAGACTATGAACGGGCGAATCATATTCAACGCACCTGGGATTTCATTCGAACCAGCGTGTTCCTATGGAGCATCGCGACAGGATGTGATGATAATACAAGCGTTGGTCTGCGATATCAGTTATCTGCACACATCGTTGATGATAAAGGATCTGTAAGAAAGTCAACTTCACGAGACACGATCAGCTGGAGGGATGTCATGGTTTATCATAAAGCCTAGCCTATGCAATCGACAGATAATGTGGCAAGTAGCATGGAATATGAAACGTAAAGGGGAGAAGCACAATAGAGGGTAGCATTTGATGATTTAGACACGACAACGCTCCGTCTTATCCTTGAAGCCGCCACTACAAGTATTTAATCCCAGCCAGAGCCGGTGGCGGTTGCCTCCCAGGCGCCAGCAGCAGCAGGCTCAGCGGACCAATCAGTAGGGGCACCAGGAGCAGGCTCCGCTGACCAGTCAAGAGCGGCTAAGAATATGCATAGTTGAGTAAGCGCTGAAATCGACGCCCGAGCAAAAATTATCGACGCACCACCATCCTGAGCAACCAAAGCGGGGTTGATAGAAGTGCCTGGTGCTGCTGAGGTGACATCCCAGCTATCCACAGGTGCGGCCTCTGCGTCGCCGGCCTGGGCGGCGATTTTGGCAGCAGCCTCTTCCTGTTGCTGTCTCTCTACTTCCTCGGGATCTCTGTAGAAGAACATATCTACCATGACATTCCAGCCGTCGCTTGTTCGGGGGATGGTTCCACGGAGTCGGAGGACTTCACGGGCAAGGAGCCACCATACGAGACCGATCGAGTGCTTGGTCTTGTTGTTCGTGGGGATAGCAACATCGACGAATTTGGTAGGGGCGTCGGTGTCGCAGAAAGCAATGACGGGGATGTTAACGTATGAGGCTTCACGGATAGCCTGGTGGTCCACGCGGGGGTCGGTGACGATGATCAAACGAGGCTCCTTGAACGAACGGGTGATATAGTTGGTGAATGAGCCAGGGGTGAAACGTCCGGCGATAGCTTGAGCACCGGTGTTGGCAGCATATTTAAGGACGGCGCGGTGGCCGTACGGGCGAGCAGAGATGACACAAACGTCATTTGGGTTCTCGACAGTAGCGATAATACGGGCAGCGAAAACGAGCTTCTCCCAGGTCTTGCCAATGTTGAGGATATGGATACCTTTTCAATAGTTTAGGCCTGAAGCACCAGAATATTTACGATATCGCTATTCACCGTCAGATCTTCGCTTCCAGACGTAGCCTTCCATCTGCTTGTCACAGTTTTTCGTGCCGATATGGCATTGGGCAGCAAGGAGGAGCTGGACGTCCTCTTCGGTCGCGCTGAGTACGGATGGGAGTTTTGAAGACATATTGGACCTATCGTAGGCGAAGTCAGACCAGGAGCCCTATATCGGACCAGCCTCATCCCGAATCCAGGAATCCCATCCATCTCATCCAACCCTGTTTCCGATCCACTCTTCCACGCAATCCACATACGAATGGCACAGAAACATACCGTCGAGGTTAGTTTTGAGCAGGACGCCGGGCGGGCGACGTTTCCTTGATTTCTTGCTGGAGCGGTGAATCGGTATCAACACAAACTTCGGGGTGCAGCCACACATGGCCTTTGTGACTGTGAGAGTTATTTAGTGACTGTGAGAATATGGCCTAGTTGTGCCTAATCGTCTTGAAGTTCAACCGAACTTCATCCCAGTCCCAAACTTCCGATGAATTCTAAGTTACTGTGTATTCTATCGAGGTTGAAAGGCTAGGTCATCATATGAATGACTTTATGGCTGCTCCTGCACAGCTAGCAATGACCATCGCTCAGGCGCTATGATAGCAAACAGGCCATTCTAGGTTTGGACTTGACCCCTGAAGATAATTCGCTAGCCCAGAGTTCCGGCCTGTGCAAATTAGACCACCCGGGGCCCCAGAGAACCTTGTATACTCTACGCCTTGTCTAATCGCCGCATCTAGGTATCATTTACGGCGGATATATATTCGCCTCACACGCCGTTGGAAGTATTCACAGCTATGGCACACATTTCAGAACTATTCGACTCGCCAGTGGCCATCATGGATGGAGGCATGGTAGGTTAACATTTCCCGCCATCGATCGCGAGACTAGGCTAATGTGTTGATCAGGGAACCACACTGGAAACATTCTACTCCAAATCCATTTCCAACACCCCCTTGTGGTCTGCCAACGTAATAATGGAAGATCCAGAGGCAGTGATCAATGCACATCTAGCCTTCCTACGAGCGGGAGCAAAAGTGATCTTAACAGCAACGTAGGCCGAGAATATCACATCCAACCGCTTCGCGCGCTGATCGTATCTAGTTATCAATGTGCGTTCGAAACATTCGAGCGAGCTGGCTACTCGAAGGACGAGGCTAGCCGAGTCTGGAAAACAGGCGTGGCGCTGGCGAACGAAGCCCGTTCGCGGTTCCTCAAAGAATACTCGAAGCGGGGACCTCAGCCAAAGATCCGCGTTGCATTGTCCATCGGTCCATTCGGTGCCACGCCCGTCCCAACGCAAGAATTCGACGGGTTCTATCCTCCCCCTTACGGTCCGCAGGCGTTTCCTGGCGAGGGGTTGGACGGCCGAAATTCGTTTCTACCCGGGGAACAGGCGAAGGAAGAAGAAGCAACACAGGCTCTTGCCGAATTTCACCTCCAGCGGCTCAAAGTCTATATTTCCGACCCAGAAACATGGGCGATGATTGACTGCTTGGCGTTCGAGACAGTCCCTGTGGTTCGGGAGGTCGCAGCAATACGCCGGGCGATTCGCGGTCTTCAGGAAGAGTACGGTGAGAACGCGATGAAGCCGTGGTGGATATGCAATGTCTTCCCATTTGGGAAGCTCCCTGAACGGCACTCAAGTCCGCGCGAGGTGATACGCGCCGCACTCGGTGGCACTAATCTGCCTCGACCATCTGCTGTAGGGATTAATTGTTGCGGTGTCGAGTTCATGGGCGACATATCTGCAGAAATGGCTGAAGAGATCGGCAGTATCGAGAGCACAGGGAAGGCCCCTTGGTTGATCCTTTATCCCAACGGAGGTGATGTGTACGACACGATCTTGCGGCAGTGGAAAAAGGGGAGAGATAAGGCCCACTGGGCGGAGGAGTTGAATCAAGTCGTGCAAAGCGTCAGAGCCAACAAGGCCTGGGGCGGCGTTATCGTAGGTGGCTGCTGCAGGACAGGCCCTGAAGAGATCGAGCACTTGGTCGGCGCGATAGATTATTAAATTTAGAGAATGTCACGAAAAGCCTGCAGTCAATGTATATAATGTGTATCAATTGACCGTATCAGTAATATTTACATCGCGAAACGTTACGCATGAACATGTGAGGAGCCGTAGAAGAGATTGTAGCCCAAATCGTATAGACGTTAATGAAGGAAGAAAGGTCGGCTCGTTTAGTAATGAGTAGTAGGAATGTCGACATGTTCGTGAAGCGAACCGGAAGACTTCTCGTCTTTCTCGGTACTTGGGCTAAGGTCGGCAACGGCACCGGTGTGTAGGTGCTGAGCAGCACTTTCGCCATCGAAGAGGGCTGCAGTTTCTTCAAGCGTACGGTTCTTCGTCTCGATGACGAAGAAGTAGAGGAATATGAGTTCAAAGAGAAGCCAACAACAGTACACAACCTGTATTCAGGGAGCTGTGAGTTAGCCCTAGGCTGGATACGGGGCAACGTACGTAGTACTTCCATAGGATGGCATCGAGCGCGACTGGGTTGACGTATTGGTTGAAGATAAGCGACAGGGAGATGGCGAAGTTGAAGACGGTAAATCCTTTGGCGCGGAGTGGGAAAGGCAGAATTTCGACGGTATACGAGACGATGAGTGGCGTAAAGGCGAGACTGTATCAGGGTTAGCATAGATGCCACAGCCAAACACTCGGAGAAAGTACGTACTCGTAGGAGGCGTAGAACAGGAATATGAACGCGATAACTGCATGCGCAGCGGCAGGTGACTCGTGGATAGCAAACTCGGCGGAACACACGGTTTGCATGGTAAAGAAGATGAGCATGCCCACGCCTGAGGTCAGGAACAGAAGTCGTCGGCCCAGGCGGTCGCACAGAGCGGCTGCCAGGAGCGCCCAGCCCAAGTTCCATATTTGAAGAATTCCATTGATGAGGAGCTAGACGGCAGTTTAGATGATGGGAAGGCCGCGCTGAGACAGACAGATAAGAATACGAACCTGGGTTGTCGGGTCTGTGATGCCTATTGAATCGAATACTTTGTTGAGGTAGTACGATACGAGGCCGTTCCCAGACCATTGAGAGAAGAAAGCTAGAGCGACGATAATGCGCATGCGTCTCCTGTTACCTGGAGTCGCTATGAGAGCCTTCCACCCTACATTAGCGGCGACAGTGCGATCGAAGTCAATAGCGTTCTTGATCTCATGGAATTCGTACTGAACAAGGGGGTCATCCCTACATCCACGAAGTCAGCTGGGAGTCGCTAGACGATCACTCAATGGCGCACATGTTCCCATCGGCGTGGTAGTAGGCCAGCGTATTCAATGCAAGTTCGTCTTTCCCCTTGCTAATCAACCAGCGCGGCGATTCAGGTCCAAAGAGGACGAGGAATACCTGAAGTATGGCGGGGATGGCCTGAAGGGCCGAGGNCCGTTCCCAGACCATTGAGAGAAGAAAGCTAGAGCGACGATAATGCGCATGCGTCTCCTGTTACCTGGAGTCGCTATGAGAGCCTTCCACCCTACATTAGCGGCGACAGTGCGATCGAAGTCAATAGCGTTCTTGATCTCATGGAATTCGTACTGAACAAGGGGGTCATCCCTACATCCACGAAGTCAACTGGGAGTCGCTAGATAGATGATCACTCAATGGCTCACCTGTTCCCATCGGCGTGGTAGTAGGCTAGCGTGTTCAATGCGAGTTCGTCTTTCCCCTTGCTAATCAACCAACGCGGCGATTCAGGGCCAAAGAGAACGAGGAACACCTGAAGTACGGCGGGGATGGCCTGAAGGGCCGAGGGGATACGCCACGACCAGGTGTTCTTGATCTTGAATGTACCAAAGGTGCTCCACGCGGCACTACACCCACGTTACGTTAAAAGACCGCCCATGGAGTAAGGTGGAATGGAACGCACACAATGGCTCCCGAATACCATAGGGAATTGTAGGTCGATGTCAGAGGACCACGATATGGAGGATAGGCAATTTCCGTGACCAGCAATGGCGCGGCGCCAGCTGTTGAGTTCCAATCAGTAAACTAGAAGCGGACAAAGGAGGCGAACATACCACCGAATGTAAGCCCGAAACCAATTAGGAATCGAGCACCGATGAACATTCCAACAGACTGGGCTGCTGTCTGGATCACAGTAGCGATGCACATGATCACGGCGCCGATGAAGACCGTCTTCTTACGGCCAAGGCCATCGGCGAGATATGGTGAGAATGGATATGCTGCAAGTGAACCGATATTCTACGCGACAAACAAATCAGAAGTGTGTTGCATGGTCAAGTCAAGAAGCGAATATACCTGAATTGCATTCAAAAGGCCAAGCATGCTTCCAGACGGCGCATGGAAGTAGTCCTTCCACTGCGGAAGTGTTTGCAGACCGTTCATCATGCTTCCATCGTACCCATTATTGGACGAGGTGATGAGGCTAGAAAGAGAAGTTAGTGCGTGCGAGGCTCTCGACGCAAGCGAATACCTACAGAAGGACAATCCACGCATGGAGGGCGATGAGACTAATTGTATACTGAGCAAGCGCATGAGATAGAGACTCCAAGAACACCTACCGCCGATTGTTGTACCATTTCCGCCTTGGGTCGATGAGATGAACGTATCCAGCGTCGCCTGTGGCGTTGACTGCACCTCCGACGGCCATTGTAACCTACTTCGACGAGTTGGAACGGCGGTAAAGCTCAGTGGGAGTCGTATGCCTCTGCTATAAATCTCCCAGACTCCTGCTAAGTACCGTTTAAGGCCCAGCCGCCTGACCTTGCACCATCTGACAAGCTTCTCTTCCGGAGGTGGGCGGTATTTTTAGTCTAAATGCGTCACGACTAGGAGACGGGGTACGGCAAGTTGATCGAGTTTCCCCGCTCCAAAACTATACATGCGGGACCTAACTACGTTTTCAGAGAACTTCTCAATTAAGATATAATAGACCACTCACCTCGAAAGCGTGAGTCTGATTCCCGCATTACTTCCTCTCGGCTTGGTGTGGGCTTTCGAGGGGACGTGCATCCCTCAGAGGACACGACCCCATGCGTCCGCACGGCGTGCGCATCACGTTGGCTCCATGCAAGGAACTGTTTTGTCTATTAGACAGACTTACGGGGATGATGTCTACAGCACGCGCGACCCATCCGAGGCGCTGTGGGAGACTTCTGATTGGAAATAAAGAGGCGGTAGATGGGGCCCGTCTGGGCGTAAATTTAACTTGCAACTGTCAATCGGTGAGCATGCAATCGACGATATGGAGCAACACGAGGCGGTCATTTCATTTGAAAGATACTCAACGGTGACTACACAATGGCCTTGGCTATCGGAGGGGCGGTACGATATAGCGTTAATGGGCATCAAGGCGGCGGCGAATGTATTCTAAATTTATCTGAGCTCGCAGCACGCGCGTTCTAGGGGGAAACAGGGGTACCTAAATTCGCTATAACGGTATTCATCCTCCCTCTTCATCTGCTTCGTGCAGTGCGCCATCCCAAGCCATGGTTTCCTGGTATATCTGCTCCCGAAATAGCTCTTTCTCTCGCGCTATTTTCTCCTACGAAACATCCACGCTCAGTATACAGCGAGGCTGATCCAGCTGCGGCCTACCTTCTCCTGTTTGTAAAAATTCCCCTTCAGTATCTCGAGGCGAAGGCGTGGTGGAACGACGTGAGCTACGGAGACAGCAGCTCACGATTAATATCCGATCATAACGCAGATGCAAGAGTATACCTAGATTGTTGGTCTTCATCTGTTCCTCAGAATATATGTCTGCAAGCCTCCATATTTCTCTTTCCTCGACCACCGTGTTCCATTCTTTGGTAATCCTCGAGCCGAGTCCACGATACTTCCCACTCCTGTAGCTTGAAGAAGATAGAAACGCCTTCGGGCAAACGTCGTTGAGGAAACAGCCGACGTCAAAGCAGGGGTCCGCGCGAGAGGCGCCCAATTTCAAGCTAGATATCTTGGACAGACATCCTTCGGGAACTGTTATGGGTATATGCTTGGTCCCCATGCCAAAGTAGAGACCAAGCCGCTTCAACCGTGGGCAATGGGTTCTGAACACCAGGAGAGTCCCTATCGGAAACGTCGGTTTCAGCAGAGCGTGTGGACTCTCATTGAGCAGCAACGTCTCGATAGAATGAAGGGCCTTGGCGATTGAGAGAATATCGTCATGTTCTAGTATGAAAGGGAAGTAGTGGCGCAGTATCAGGGTCTTGAGCTTGGTACAGCAGAGGATGGGTCGTAGGCTACGGAAAGTGATCGTAGTCTGTACCGTGAGATCGACATCTACTTCACGCCGCTGTTTGAAGTCCAGAACGAGCACCTCGAGGCTAGGATAACTGACAGAAAGCACCACAAGAAGGCGCGAATAATCTCGCTCGGGTTCGATGATGGTGGAAACGAGCTCGAGGTGAACGATATTTGGCGGGTGGTTGCTCTGTGCAAAGCACTCCGTTGCTCTGGCAAACGTCATTGAAAAGGTGAGCCGTGTCATGGAGATGAAACTGTTTGCGGCTAGGGCGAGGGGAAAGGTCGCCTCGCAGGGCGATAGCGGAAGAGATGTTTCTGTCGAGGTTAGTTTGTTCAGCGTAGACAGCTGTTGAACGACCTTCGAGACAAGAAAACATTTAGGTAACGAGACGTGCGACAGCAAGAGGAGGCTTCGTAAGGATGTGACAATTGCATCATAGATATCGTCCAGCGTTTCGACTTCTGAGAGCTGCGTTTCCAATAGGTCGTTGGAGATATGCTCGTAATGCGATGGTAACTGAAGCGTCAAGGACTCTAGGTGTGGCAAGAACTTTGGGATATCCCGGATGATCTCAAACACACATTTATGTAGTGCATCTCGAGGGTCCA
Organism: Pleurotus cornucopiae; assembly: GCA_019677325.2. NCBI lineage: Eukaryota > Fungi > Basidiomycota > Agaricomycetes > Agaricales > Pleurotaceae > Pleurotus > Pleurotus cornucopiae. Next base: position 410,850 of record CM033828.1, on the reverse strand, counting down.
GACGCATCGTGAGATGTGTGACTTTCTTATCGGTGAAAAGATGGTAATAGTACGGATCGATGTACCATTCGAGTCGTTGCAGATTAGGTAGAAAGTCGAGCAAGTCGCTATTTCCATTTTCGATTTCTTCAAAAACGGACTCGTGGAGTGTCGATGCGCTGTGTTCGACTACGAGTGTCCGAACTTCCCGCCTTGCATATGACTTCAGTCGCGCCCAGTTGCTTGTCGTGATATCTCCGCCTTCATTGGCAAAAAACTAGTAGACGGAAAGGTCGATAACTCTCTCAACCCTGGTTGTAATCGATGGACGTACCCATGTAACGTCGCCGTCCTCGTCGTATTCCGCCTCTAGCGGTGAGAGCAGTCGCATCAGATGGGCAACATTGGTAACCTTCCGCCACAGAACGTCCAGAGCGGCGTCGGACCACTCTTTGCAAACACGAGCGTGGACTGCATTCGCCTGCCGAGTCGACAGCGAGAATATGTGCGCCAAAAGCTCTGGGATGCCCAGAACGCGAGCTGAGGGCAAGGTTATCGTCATGGTTGGCCTTCAAAGGAGGTTCCTAGGTACGTACCTTGGCATGTACATAATGAAAGTATACAATATTGAACTTTGTTTCTGGCAGGAGTACCGCCGTAGGCTGTGCACCAACCTCGAGCGTACGGGGAGTGATCAAGCCCAGTGACCTTCTTTCCCTGGCGGTTTACCCACACCACTTCCACAAATCCATTGGGGTTCTGCTCATGCCGGCGATGCAGCAATCAGGTAGCTTGTTTACTTTTGAAGAGCAGTGTTACTATGATTGAGATGCGTCGCAAGTTATGCAGCAAATGAGGTGTTGTAGGTCCCGTCACTGCATTCGCAATGAACTTGGAAGGGTCCACTGGTGACTGAGAAACGGACAATGTTGCGGGTGTGTTTTGAATGTGGGCGGGTATCTGCTCTGGAGGCTCCAGAATGAACTCGCTTGCTTTCCTTACACTGTGTGCCTAGTACGTGACTCGTGGTGAGGCTTTTTATCGTTTGCCCAACTCTCGGAATGTGACCTTCACTTCACTTGTAAATGATATATTCTATCAATGCCCACTCAGCTGCTGTTACACTCTACTCTTCAGCAAAATACAGTTAAATTCCAATCCTCGTTGTTGGACATATCCAGATACCACCGGCTTTCTGCGCCGCCAGGCTCATGCGAACAGAGACATCTACGGAAGACCACAAGCCGTTGTAACCCCCGTCCGTGACCGAACGCCAGGAAAGACATTCATGCGAAATATTGCTCGTGTAGAATCACCTTCAAAGACTGACGAAACAGGCATCCGAAAGCTTAGTCTCCATTTCGCGTGTCCCGGGTGGCCCAGTAGGTTCGTGACTCCGAGTGCGTTGAGCTCAAAGTCTTCCCCATCTGCGACGCCGACCACCGTGAGCCAGATAGGTCTCAAGCGTCGGGCGTCTCTATCATTCCATCCCCCGACACGGTTGCAGCAGGACGGATCATTTGTATTATATACACGGTATCATACTTTGAATCTAAACAAAGTTGTTGACGCCAAGGAAGAGAGCTTAGCAGATAGAGCACAGATTCGACAACTGTTCTATATTCAAATGCTGCATTAAAGCCCAACAAAGAGGTAGCCTGGTCGAGGAAAACGATTGAAAATAGAGCTGCGAATTTCTTTCTTAGCCTGCGAAGCTCCTATCCTCTCCTATTATAGCTCCTAAACTAAGTTAAGCGCTCGTTCTGCCTGCAATCTCTTGAGAAGTTCAACTTGGACCAGTTCCATTTCAAATCTCTGTGCATAGCTCAAATCTACTGTACTTTTACTTTCTCTTGGATAGTTCTCGACACTGTTCAAGATTCTCAAGGCCAGATCTCAAATAACGATGGAGGAAAACGTCGCCGAGCAGGAAAGGGATCTCAGAGGTGAGTCACTGATCCCGTATATGCGCCCATTCGTACTCACATATGCGAGGATAGATCTGATACGGAGAGCCAAAGGCCAACCCAACAAAACGGGGAACATGGTGGGCATATTCAATATCCTCAATGCAACATATCTCATTCCGGCGCTCTCCTTCCTGAAATCAACGAAACTGCTATTGGTCTGAAATGCAACGGGAATACGGAATTTAGAGGCGCGACACACTCACTCATCTCATATCACTCACCCAATCTACGCAACCCGCTTCGCTAAAGATACTCGCAGCAGATGGTATCCAGTACTTTTTCAAGGATTTCCCGGAGCTTGAGGAAGGCTCAATCAATGCTGTGTATGACTTGTGTGAAGACCAGTCACCTATGGTGAGTATGCACCGTTCGTTCGCTCATGAGAGGGCCTGGAAACAAATCTGTGTTATTAGGTGCGGATAGAAGGGTATAAAGCGTTAGCACACATGTCAAGGGCCCAAACGAAGTGGGTGAAGCGCAATGCTGATGTATTATTGCAGCTGTTGCAAAGTGGTATGTACCTCTTTTCTGTTACTTCCAACATAACTTATGTGGCGTCAGACGAGCCAGATGAAGTTACCGTGGTCAAGCAATCTCTACTTGAGCACCTCGAGCTTGACCCGCGAATCACTCTTAGTGTGTTGTGCGACCAGATAGCACCTTTGGAAGCCTCCTCTGACGACGAAGAGAAAGGGATCCGGGACCGGCTGAGAGTTTTAGTATTGTCGTTTCTAGCCGATGAAGCGAAACATGCAATTGCGAGAAGGGTGACATCGGGAAGCGAAGCCGAAGATGTGCTAGTGGGGGAATTGTTGACGGTAAGCCTCCGCGATCGGTACTAAAAATGGTGCTTAACTTAGTCGCGCTCCTACGATAGGCAATACCAAAACTCCCGCCCCCCGACGTCGGCAAAATAGTGAAGGAGATCCTTCTCGTCCTTCCATCGTACAGCACTCAATCACGGCAAGGGAAAGCGCTCCTGCGCGTTCTCCTTGACTTGGCGCGCGACTCACTGCGCAAGGCGCTTCGCAGTAGCGCATCTAGACAAGCTATCTCTTTTGAAGATACACAATTCTACCTACAGTTAGCACATATTCTCGCAGTGGAGCGAAGCGCCGCCCCTGCAACGGACTTACTTGCGTTTTACCTCACTTCGCTTGCATCGAAGATGACACTGCAAAGACTCTCGCCTCCCAATCAGGTTCTGGCCATCGGACAACTCGCAGACGCCTTCCGAGCTTCGGGTAGGGACGACACTAGTCTGGGATTGGTGACCGAAGAAGAGACGGCCAAAGTTAGGCGACAAGCGGTCGATGCTTGCCCCATTTTGTTTGAGGTTTGCGTCCTTTGAGCTCATCCTTACCGACTGAGGTGTCGCCAAATGCCTAACTTTACTAATATGCTCCTGTGATTAGCGGCTTGTGGACATCGGGATCGCGGATTCGAAAACAATGGGTGCTTGCATCATCTTGCTCACTGAGTGTGTTCGCGTAAGTACCCATTTCCCTATGTATATATGCTATTATCTTCATTTCTTTGTCTATAGCGAAACAAAGATACTTCATGGTCGATCCCAGCACACTTCGAAACTGCGCTTGCACGTTTGACGACCTCCTCATTTTGTGCCGACGACAACACTGGTGGTAATCACAATATCAGAGAAGCGCGGCACATTAAAGGCCTAATAAGGGTTCGCAACGGACCGCTTTTCGTCCTCACACGTTGTGTCCGACATGCCTTCTCTTTTCCCCTCTTTTTTTTCCGCAGTCCATAGCTCCGTCATTGTTCTCGTCAGTGAAGCCGCAACAAACACAAACCGCAGCCACAGCCACGGGTAGACGACCCAATACAAACACGACACCAAGAGATTCCATTACCCGATCTCCTTCAGCATCGACGTCGGCTTCCTCTCCCGTGGTTATCAAGCGCCCAACGTATAACGATGGCGACAAGAGCGCGACCCCGATCTCTTCAAGAATAACATCCAAGCCCGGCATCACGGAGGATCGACCGGCGAAGAGGTTGAAAACAGAAGCAGAAACACCGTCGTTGTTGAGCCGCATGGGAACCGACAAAAATGGTAACAACTCCGTGTTTGGCGCAGTAATGGCAAGACAACGTAATACGATGAATGCGACACCGAGAGATAGGCCACTGCGAAGCCCAGTCCCTCAGGTCAACGTGAAAGCATCGCCATCGTCTTCTGGAAAGGCTGAGGGAGGAATAAGCATTAAAGGCGCAGCAGACCGTGATGGAGGAAGACCCTCAAATGGTACAAATAACACTGCCTCGCCAGCCTCGTTGCTAGCTCGACTGCACGCAAGTCCTGCGGCGCCCGCCAACAACCGAGGTTTGGGGGATCGACTGGGAAAAAGAAAGGGCATATAGCACACGCGCCACTTGGTGCGTGGAGGTATTACTACAGTTAGATAAGAAAATGTAAAGCCTTCATGACTTTTTCAATAGGTGTGCGGGTTCCTTGCTGCGGATCGCCGGGCGATTGGAGAATCGGAATACATCCTGTATGTGGATTGGCACGGGAACGATTACGCTTGGCCATGTCATCCAGTTTCTCAACATATGAATGTTTCCGCTGTCTCGCGTCCGATGATCGCTCGAGCATGGGCGTGAATGCAGCGTGTCGACTGTCTGGTATGTGCAAGAGGAGACGTGTCTACTGGTTTACAGGCAAATGTAGACATATTCCATGACTTGGGCATTTGCGTTAGGCTTCAATTCATCGCACGAAGGCGAGCACTTGGATCCACAACTCTGGCGGCGGACATACTGGCAACTGCCACTGACGTTGAGGTAGAGCCTATTCCGCTAGACCCTGCAAATTTAGACTTGGCGGTTGTCAGCCAATAGAAGGCATCATATAACCCTTCGAAGAGTTGCGGTTAATCTCTAGCTTACCTCCCCTCTTGCCTTCTACCACTACCACCAACACCATGCTGCTGCGACGCACTATCCCGATAATATGTCTAACCGCCCTTGCGTCGAATGTATGTGGGCACAGAGCTATGGGGCGAATTCGTGTTAACATTGGATAGGCTTACCGCCCAGGTGAAGGTGGAAAGCATGGCGACGACAACGACGATACGATTAGTGGCGGTACCGCCAATACCACGTCGAGCTCCTCAGAGTTGGCTGGGACAACGGGCGACTCGCACTGTGGTAGCGTGAGCACATCCAACCTTACTCTCGCTCTCACTGACACCTTGTCCGTATCGTGCCAGGCGATGTGCATTTCAGCTATCGTCAACGACACCAGTGTCACGTGTGCGCATATATGTTCTTCTGGCGTGGTGTGAATGCTTCCCTCCGTGGCTGACATTGTCTTTGGTCATAGATATCCTTCAAAGTACGGGCGAGAGATCTCTAGGATGGATGGCCATGTAGGCAACAAGTTAAAGCTTGTTCGAGAGCTCACTCCTTTGTTCAGGGGCTTCGGGCGCAGCATGACCAACTCACCCATGGTTCTCGCTTGGGCACCTTCGAGTGGCGGCATCACAATATCGCAGAGGATAGCAACACAGAAAGTAATGCCTACCGTCGATTCTTCCCCGCCGAAAGTAGCTACGCTGCATAATGGGCTTAGCGTGGTGAGTCAAGCTACTTATTGATTAGCATGTATTGTAGTGCCGTCCATCGAAGGGATGGAGCATTTTAACGCAGAGCTCCGATGTAGGCCTCGGGCGACCAGCCTAAATTTGCCTTCTCAGTCCCGGTTAGTGTCGTCTATTTTTAAAAGCTTTACGGCAAATTAACCTGTGTTGATGTCGACAATAGAAAGACGATACAACCTCACAATGGGTCATTTACGCGTTTGGCACCGATGTTCCAGCTGCAGCCACAGACGCATCGATCAATCAACACGTCGAAACGGGAACAGCACAGTTAGACCTCACTAAAGCCCTTGATTCGTCCGGTTCATCATCGACGAACCCTGCGTCTTCGGGTGCTACGAGTGATATCCCCTTTACGCCGGTTCAAAGGATTATCGTCGTGCACGCAGTATTTTGTATCGTCGGCTTCCTGTTGTTCCTCCCCACAGGGGCCCTCTTAGCGAGGTATCTAAGGACATTGTGGCCGCAGTGGTTCAAAGCCCACTGGATTGTTCAATTGGGCATCGGTACGCAAGGCTACGTCGTGTCTAAAGCCCATATTCCTAACTTTATCTCGCAGCTGGCCCAACGATCGTCGTCGGTGTTGTTTTGGGAATTTATGCTGTTCACAAAGCAGGAGGGGTGCACCTCTCGACAACTCATAGGGTCGGTCCTGCCATTCCATTAGGGCGTCGTCTGTCTCACAGATTTCATAGAAATGGGGAGTAGCCCTTTTCGCCCTCTACTTCTTCCAATGCGCTCTCGGTGCTCTCATCCACTTCGTCAAGCCGAAACCCAAAGCCACTGCTTATGCCGTACATCCGGCTGCCCGCCGTCCGCTCCAGAATTATATCCACGCAGTTGTCGGACTGTTGACCATCGGCCTGTCGTTCTATCAGGTCAGAACCGGATATACGACAGAGTGGCCTTTGAGTACTGGACGAGGAGACGTAAGGATGGGGGCCAACATTGTTTGGTATATCTGGGTCGTGGTGAGTAACCTCATTTCCAATAAATCTTGAGGTATAAGCGGGAGAGATCACTGACTCTGCTTCTCGCCGATATAGTTACTCCCAGTGTTGTACACGTTGGGTCTTGCGCTTTTACCACGCCAATTCAGGCAGGAAGCCGCAAATACCCGCAATGGCGTCAAAGATGGGGAAGACGAGGATAGGGATAGAATCAACGCGCCTATCCAGACAAGATACCGAGACGCGTTTTGAGTTCTGTTACGTGTTATCTAGTCATAGAAGGGGGGTTCGTGTAGAAACGAGTTGTCCAAGCTGGGCGTTGGGCTCGTGGTTCATGATGGCATTGTTCGTTCTATATGATTGTTGACTGTCGTGGTCCTTGTATGATATAACTAATACATGTATAGCGCTACCTGCGCCCGGGCAAGATGAGAGCCAAACTGTTCATCGATTGAATATGCAGTTTTCGACAACGAGAAGAGAGAAGATGAACAGATGAAGCGCAGCATAATTACAGTGTGCAAACTTTGCACATAACATGGAACGTCTATGCGGCGTGTTCAATGCGCTCTCGGCCCTCCGTCGTCTCGGACTCAAAGAGTGCCTCGAACTCTTCAGGCGTTTGTCCAATGACACCGAAGGCCGTCTGCAACGTCCTTCCTAGCGACTCTAGCTCTTCAGTGACACCCTTCAAGTTGAGTGCATATGCGAAGAATAGAAGGTGTCTCGATCCTTTCACATCACGAGTACGCACTACGTCAAGTTGACGGATTGCGTCCACCTACAAGATTTTTAGATGACATGTGCTTGGATGAGAGTATGGACACTAACCAGCCGTTGTCGCGCCTTCTCAGCTGGGGGAAGATAGGGAGGGAGAGGCGCCTTCAATCTGAACGCAGAGGCTAGCGTGGAGAAGTAAAGGATAATGTTGCCAACCATCTCTCGCCGCTCCCTGTTAACTGGGATGATGAAGTCTTTCCGTACTTGCTAAATAGTGAAGATAGATTTAATGCTTCGGTGCATTTTTGGCATTGCTCATAACAACATACCGTATACCTAATGAGACGTCCGGTCAGTGTGCGAACGCGAAGGAGCTTGAGAAGAACACATACCATTCTTCCCGTGTCGTGACACACCGCATACTATGGAATCGGTCTAATATTGTTTGCAGGCTCGTCAAAATCTCTCGGTAAAGTTGTACAGGGAAAGGCCCTTTCAACCGCGGCTCGTGGACGGTTTGAGCCAATAAACCTTGCAACTCAATCAATTTGATTTGCAGATGCAATTCCCTATGAAACCATGGCGTTCAGCTACTGGCGACTAATCAATGAGAGGGAACGTACATTGACATAAATTCGCGAATTGAATTGCTGAGAGACTCTTGAGGGGTGAGTGAAGTCAACGCATTGTCTTCATGGATTTCTTCATCGTTGGGGTGCAGTAGTTGCCTGCGAGTGTCATCCTGGGCCTCTGGGAAGTACGAGTTTGAGGCGACCAAACGAGTATAGAGCCACCCCATGTTCAGACAGAATCTATTCGATGCATGTTGGTCAGATCGGCATTCAAGGACTGCCAACCAACCGACACTCACTCTCCTAGGGACTTTCCCAACTCTCTCCTCGCTTCAGCGGGCCACCAGAAACGAGCGACAAACGCTGCCCAGACCACGCCAATCGTAACTGCCACTGCACGGTGAAAGCCAACGTATACAGCCGAGATATCCGCCTCTCTTGAATTATAACTGCAACACGGAACTGGCTTAGACAGTACTCGCACACCACCGTCAAATCGGGGCTCACCAATATAGGCATGTCAGATTGTACGTGAGCAACACGAATCGAGAGGAGGATGCATATTGGGGCTTTCCGACAATGAAGTAGAAACACGGCAGAGAGAAAAAGAAGCCGAAGATAGGGAGGACAACAGCATTGTCAGGAAATAAAGTGTATATCCCAGCAGCGATGGAAGCACCAGCGCTTCGGGAACGTCAGTATTCACAGCCGGTTTATAAAGATATACGACACAACATACATTGTTCCGAAAACACGATGCACGCTTAGAAAGTTCGTCTATGATCGGGAAAGCGTGAGCATCCTCGCTTTGTCCCAAACAACACTCGACTTACTGCGCCGATCGTTGGCGAAAGTACCACGAAGAACTATTCAGAATGAATAACATGGTAAGAGGATCAATTTAGGTTAAGTCACAACCTACCGAGATCAGCGCCCAATCGCCCCACCAGTCCACAAACAACGTCCTTGTCACGTCAAAGAACGCAGGAGCAGCCAACAGCGCGGTAGCCATCCCCGCTTTGATGGCGTATTTCGCGTCTCTTTGCTGGAGCCGGTTTCCAACTGACCATAGCATCTGGCCGACTTTACCGAAACAGGATAAGTTAGTTCGAGGGGGCGTTTGCATCGTATTGGGCGCGTGAGGTCGGACCTTGGGGAAGGACGGATGGGTGTGGCGGTTTCCAACGGCGGGGAGGATGTGCGCTGACGAGAGGGCATTGAGTAAAAGGAAGGCCAAGGAGAAACGCGGGACATACAGATCTTCCGACGTAAACTCGGATGCTCGGCTGGTGGTCTTCTATGGCGTTTTGGTTTTGATTTCGAGAACGGACGCTTAAGCAATCCCCAGATACCACTGAATATCCGTTTCCACCATGGTCCCCGATGCACTCTCTCTTGTTCAAGGCTATAAATCCGTTCCATGGCATCGACGAGCGATACCAGCTCTCTTGCAAACTCTTGCAACGTGAAGATAAAGCTAGGCAACGATACAAGGTCAGCTGTATGCGGACAGACAAGGGTGCTACATTGTACGCACAAATACACAAGGAAGACGTGTTCGTTGTCTCCCTGCGTGAAGATGTTTCCCTCTTTCTCCTTCTCTCCATCGGTCTTCCACGAAGACGAGCTCGCTGACATGAACGCTTCGCCTTGCGCCGTCACGCTTGCCGATATAAGATCACTCTTCCTGTACAGCCTCAACACGGCATGATTGGACGTGCTTTCGAACCGCATCAATGCCCGTTCAAGGCCTTCCACCAAATCCATGAAATCCTGCGGCTGTATGCGCCGAATCCGTCGCTTTCGACTGGTCTCCTTGTGCGTGCGCGATTGGGCGAAGGAGTCTCGCAGGGACTTCAACGAATGACCACACAAAGTCTGTACAATAAATATCACAAACGGGCCTGAAAATTGAAGGTAAGATTCTACTCACAGATAACGCCTTTAGTGGGGGTCCCAGGTCGTCCACCAGATCGCCGAACATGGTTGCAGCAGCCTTCAGCAACGCGTCTTCTTCACCCTCTGCACTCGTGTCGGACCCAATCGTGACAGTTTCTCCATTAGCGTTCTTTCCCTTCCCCTTCAATCTGACGAGGCCGGCCTTTGTTAGCTCGTATTGCAGTCTCGTCCCACTCCTCAATCCATTGAGATGCTGGGCGAGTCGGGTCAAGCTATCCACCGCATCCTGGTAGGCACGCATACTCGCTCCCGCCCCCTTGCCATCCTGTCTGAAGGACAGCCCCTCCCTTGCTTCTTCGTCACGAAGTCCAGCAGTCCTTGGGGTTTCTGGCTGATCTCTCGCCCTACTCCACGGGCCTCCGTAGAGCCATTCACTCTTCGCCTCTTCTAGATCCTTCTTCAAGCTTGTAAAACTCCCCTGGTGAGCCTTCACTGCCTCCTGCAGCTTCCCTTGGCTCGGGTGGTGCAGCCCTTCCTCTAACAAAAAGGCATTCGTCAACATCGTCAGTAGCGTGGAAAAGGAATCGAGCGTTTTTGTCATGTTTGTTTGGAGGTTGGCCGTGGCCGTTTGGGGAAAGATAAGGTGGCAGACGAGGTTGGAGATGACCGAACCGGTGATGACGATCAGCGCTACCTGAAGCAAGGTTTCGAAGCCGCCCTCTTTGACGATACTGTGGACTTAGCTCAGTTAGTGTGCCGCCGCAGAGAACAACGGGACGTACACGGCAAAAAGAGTGATGGCAATCATGCTACAAGCTAATAAAACAAGGTTTTAGAGTCTAGCAGAACAAAACAGATGCTTCACGCCATACCAGTATTGAACTGCGGGCTTCCCTATAGACCAAGTCAGTTGAGCGTATAAGACTGCTTGCACTCGAGCTCACCATGTAGACCTTCATCCACGCCACTATACTCATGCTCAATCCGATCCACAGGATCACCGTTACGTCCCCCAGCCACTCCCACCCCGGCTTGAGCTCCAGCCACCAGAACGTCCCCATCGAAGCGAGACAAACGAAAGAAGAATACAACAGACCGAAAGAGCAAAACAAATCGGCCTCAAACATGGCACCGCGAGTTTTCGCAGGATTAAAGTACACGGCACTAGTCCGGTTTCAATGTTATGAGGACATGAAGACAAATTCAGAGACGTACATAGTAGCAACCATATGTCCACTAGGTACAGGTTTTCTATCACCTGACCTGTATGATGTGATGTCGCTTATGAGGCCAGAGAGGTAAGGGTTGTATGTGAACAAGCTAGCAATAAAATAGGCGATGGCGCATTTGAGGATGTTGCGGTACAGCAGAGGTATAGTAGGCAATCTTCGAGGCAAGTACCAAGGTGGTGTCGGACTGGGCTTAGACGGGTCGTAGGCATATGTCTGATGCATACTTGTCGCTGAGGTATCCGAGTCGTACGAGTCATCTTCCTCATTCGATGAAAGGGAGTCGTGTGTATTGGACCTAGTGGTGGTCTGAGAATGTGGCGGGACTCGAGGATCCTCGTCTATAGGCGACGGGGTATGTTCGGTAAGAAATGGGTCGGTTACTTCAGTGGAGTTGTCGGCAGCATGAGCAGCAAAGGGGGAAGACATTCGTTTCGAAGTAACGCGACCTTGTCTTAATGAACGACTGGGACGCGACGTCGGCAGTGGTGAGTTCAGACCCTCGTTCTCCATGAGCTGCTCAAATAGAGACCACTGCCTATCCCTTTGATGTCTATCATTCGATGGGGACGATGCACTGGCAATTATCCTTCCCATATCATCAGGATTTGGGGCATGGTGAGGGAGCGAACGGCTCGCAGGAACGGCCGGGAAATACGGAGAGGAGATGCTCCGTGGGTTTAATATAGGGCGTGGACGCGCAGCCGGTGCGGGTGATGCTGCGCGCGTCGTCGGGGACGACGTCGAAGTGATATTGCGCGCATGACGGTCCATAGAGGTCATTTGTTCAGGTGAGCCGACCATATTGCTGAAGTTCGAATTCTCATCTCGGGCATCAGAGCGGTCGGAGTGAAAGGATATTGGTTGGCCCTCGCGAACGGGTTTCATGGATTTGACGTCGAGGTCGACGACGCCGCCAGTGAGGCTACGCGGCGGGCAACTAGCGCGCGCGCCAATCAACGATGATCTATTTTTGTACTTAGGGGATGCAAAGGGGTACCGCCAAGGGATATTGCTCAATACAGTCGAAGTCGTCGAAGTCGCAAGACTCCTTCACTTCATTCTATCGAGGGGGCTCATAGATTTTAAAATTTATCAGATGCGAAGGCATGAGTAAAGACTAGTCTAGTGAGCTTGGAATTGTAGGAATGGAATAGATGTTGCAGCGTTTGGGACGCCGTCAACTTGGTTCATGTGCGTGATGCAAGTTTGGACAGCCGCCTGCGATGGACCACAGTCAATAGCAAACGTGTTGCTCCCGTCGTTGAAATTGTTGAAAAAGCAAAGTAGGCGATTATCGTTCGCGTCTACGATACGGAGTGTCGACTGGGCAGGTCCGTTGTTCACACCGTTGCAATCTTGATCCCAAGTCGCGACGCGAACGTTCGGTGCGGTTCGTCCCGCAGGGCCTCGATTGATAAAACGAATGCCAGTGCATTGTCCACCATAGAACGCCGCGAGATCAACGTCGTAATATGCGGTGGAAGCAGTAGGAATATTGAGCCCAGAGTAGCGCTGTATGATTGGTGTTAGCACCAGGCTCACCGTCGGGGATCGTTTAGTCTTACCGAGCCAAGAGCCGTGATTTGGAAAACTGGGTTTCCGGCAAGGAAATTCTGGTTCCCATTGGCACTAGTCCACAGAACGAAACTGCCCGATTGCCCAGCTGTGTTGCAGGATGGGTGCTGAGGGGCCTGCGGAATGAAGTTCGGGGCGTTTATCCCAGCAGCGTTCAGCCGAGCGAGTATCTATACTCAGTGTCAGAGAATACTGATGCTACGACGCTTCAGCCATACCGTAGCGTCATGATATACAGGCCAACATGCGGGGACAACAGGAGCCGGGTTCCCGGGCGGATTTGTAGCTATGGCCTGCGCCAGAAGCCCGTTGAGTCGGGCAACGTATGCATTGTAGGTGTTCACACCGCGCGTACTGAATGCTAGGTGAGTCCGGAACCATTCATGGAGAAGGTGTGAACCTACCGGATGCGTTGCGTGTAGACCGTCATGATCCCTCTGAAGTAATTGTTGAATCTCGTGTCAATAGGCGGGTAAGCGGGTGTCGCTGGCGTTACTAGAGCAAGAATATCCTGGATGCGTTCGGCCGTGGCCCTAATGGCAGCGGAGTTGGCGTCAAAATCTAAGGCATAAGGCGTGAGGATTGGGGTTATGCCAGCAAACAGACATCACAAACACTGTCCGAGCGCGCCGAAGGCTCGAATCAGCTCCTCGATCTGAAGTGCGGTATTCCCTGACACAACCGGATCCAATGAATTGAGGCTGACAATGTGACTCGCGAGGGGAGGGTCATTCGCATTAGGCTTGTCGTTGTTCGCGACGTAGGATTTGGCTATTAGTACATCGTCAGCACATGCGAATGGATGCCAATCAATAATATTCACCATCGTTCATGACTACATGAAAAGAATGTCAGAGAAAGCAATAACACGGCGGAAAAGCCAACGAACCTGCGTCTGCCCATACAACATTGGCATCCTGCGTCAAGTTGTCAGTAGATCGATACAGCACCAGAACGCTATATATACCATGTCAATGGCATCGCTGAGCGCAGCGTGTGCAAGTGCCCCATTGGATCTGGCTGCATTCCACACATTTTGTCGAAGCCTGTAACACCATGAATCAAAATCAGTACAAACGAAGAGTAGATGTGTACGTACCAAGCACAGTCTGCCGCGGTGAATTGGGCGTTGAAGAAGTCGAGAATGTATCGGAACCTAATGAAAATTGGATTAGAAACTGGGACGAAGTGAAGCTAGTACGCACTCAAAAAGATGTTCGGCTTTCAGGTAAGTCATTAGACACACTGAGAAAAAATTTGGCACAAAAGTCCTAGTCAATCCTTACCTTCTTTCCCGTCATGGGATGCGTGGGTAGATCCGGGCACTGAGAACAGTGTCGTTCCTGACGAGGAAACCGCAGGTATAACATTTGGAGGGTTGGTCGTGTACCACATTGTGGTTAACTTCTTGAAGTCTTTCCCATTAAAGGAATGGGCATCACCACAACGCCCTAGAACAATTCCTAAAGTAAAGTTAGATAAAGCCTACTTAAACCGAGAGAAAGTACTGAGAAAGTCCACTTACTACGCACGCTGCGCTTGTATAACATGTGAAGCGACCGTCCAGCTCGTGGACGAGAGCTGTTGCCATACTGTCCAAAGTCCAGTTCTCGGCGCCGAAACCCACCTTCTTCCTGGTCGAACTCTCCTGCTCCGTCGTAGGGGAAAGTATAAGGCGGCAACGTACTGAAACGGCATGTTTACGGCTCTTCCGGATCATCTGGGTCATCTGGATCCACTCCGCTAGGCGGTGGGGGTGGAATCCAAGTCCCATCATCTGGCCAGTCCGTAGGGGGCTTTGGGGGCGCCAACTACGCTAACTCCAGCTGGTAAAATGCCAATGATAATAGGTCCAAGTATGCCAAAGATAATCAACCACGAGTCATCGTCGTCGTCATCATCATCACCCGGTGGGCCACGGACGGTCATTGGGGAGTTTGAAGAAGTTGGTACCGGGACGATGCTTGTCCATGTACCAGCGACGAATGTAACAGACTGAAGCCGTCGATGGAATGACAGGGTTGGGATCTATGACTGGTGGGTCAAAAGTAAAGTACGGAGGAGTCTGACTCACTCCAGGTAGGAACAATGGCGCCTGGCTGGGTAATGTCTGGTGGCACTATCCCACCTACGGGTGTTCCTCCAGGTGCCACTGTGATCGTTGCCCCAGCCATCGTAACCGTCGTGGTCGTAGTGGGAATCGCGATAACCACTGTCGAACTAGATCGAACGAATGTCTGTGACGATGCACCAGACGAAGGCGCTGGATTCGGATCTGCCCAGAGGGTGAGCATTCAGCATATATCTCGCATGACGGACTTACTCCAAGCGACACCGGTGAAGGTTGGGGCAGGGAGCTGCGTAATCTGAAGGTCGACGAAAGCGTGAGGATACGACGCTTCTGCATTTGTATAGACTTACCGTTATCGGATGCGGGGGAAATGTCGAGTGATGAAGCCAGTCGTTGAAGCTATTCAGAACATGAATATTGGCTTGTCGAGGTCATTGTTCCCTTACTTCTTGTATGGAATCGCTGTCCCCGTAGCTGCCCAGGACAATATGGGATTCCAGAATCCAATGACTACATCGGCAGATCTAGAAGCCGTTTAAGTTCAATACACACCTATGCCTGCAGAGTATAGATATACTTCGGACGATTAGCTGAATGTACTTGATCCAGCATCCCATAGTAGAAGTCGATATAGTTCTGTCGCGTCATTGAACCAGAGCGCCGATCAGAGGTAACAATTTATAATGTAGTCCATGAAGCCTTACCATTGACCAGGGTTTGTCACGCAGCTCTTGACGATCCCAAGAAATATCTACATATCGTCAGATATCGACGCCCACAGTATGTAGGGATAAATGCACATTGTTATCCAAATTACCCTCAACGGAGTTGGTTAGCTCGAACCCAGTCTGGCAATTGATGCTTGTGATCAAATCGCCAACCTACGTTTTGTCAGTCCACGATATTTCATATGAGCACTAGGTTGATCACGAACACCGTAGCAGGTCGCACCAGCGACACAGGATTTGATTCCCCAGATGCTGTTACGGTTCTAGGCGTAGGGAGAGATTAGTATGGTGCTATAGAAGCGACCTGTTTGACATACACCGAAATTCACTGCGCTAAGGCAGTTCGCTGCCAGGTTCAAGCACGAGAGTTCAACGGTCTTGAGACATTCCGGATTCGCTGCCCTCTTGCGAATGCTAGTCGGAGACCCTCGAGCAGTAGTGGTACGAGACGACAAGGATGAAAACACACGGGTGGTGTGCAATGCTGTTGCTTGACTAACAGTTTGATGTGATGCGGTTGTCGCAAGGCTGGCAGAAGGTGTCCGAATGTTTGTAGCGACGAAAATGGGATTTGTTGTTATATTTGCCACAGCGGTTGAGGCGACGCCGGAGGCTGCCGAGTTGGCGCTAGCAGTGACGCCTATCGTCGAAGCGGTTGCGAAAGTTGTCGAGTCCCACATAATATCCAAGGGAAACCCGCCAGCCACCCTGGCATTGGCGGCGTTGCGAAACCGCTGGGCGTGAGCAGTAGTACTGGCAAAAAGCAAGTAGCCCCAAATGAGACTTGCTACCATCTGAGGAGGGAACATTGTGCTGATGTCGCTCTCTGTTCATCTCTTCCATGTTATATACATTTCGAGGTTCTCTCCAATCCATTCGGAAAATCGAGCGCGCCGGTCGTTAGCATCCTTCTTCACGAGTAAATACTGCAAGAACGCGCCGACCACCACAAGGATAGGGCGCATGAAGAAAAGGCACGGCGTAATTGTCAATGAACTCGGGAGCACAGAAGCATCAAATAAGGTGTCCGTTGATAGCTCGGGGTTGCAGACGTTCGGGGACGAAGGATCTGCGATCCTCAGACTACGCATTGATCGGAGCAAGTGGTCGATGCGTGTTCTTTACTTCCCAGTACCTCTGCTGACCAATCTCACAAGGAGGTTCAAACGTTGCCGTCAGCGGTTGCCGTCAGCGTCCAAAGCACAGACATAGTTCCGACAAATCGTCGGAGGGACAGATACATTGATCTAGTCTCAAGAGCACGTTGAAGTGCGCAGCCAAAGGAACTCAGATATGAGATTGAAGCCGTGACCTAGAATTTTGCCTGGGCATCTCGATATAAGGGGCGGGTTTAGCACCGACAGCGCGCATCTGGCCACATGGATCGAGCAGCAGAAACGTTGTACTTGCCTCGCTACGCTACATTACACTGTCGCGCCCAATCCAAGCCTCGTGCGTTTCATGATCGCAGTCAAAGGATCTTCCAAGCCCCCAGAAAGGCCGATCCTTTCTCCCTGCGACCATCCCATCGCCGCCAGCATCTGGAAGCCTATGTTCGATTCACCAATCTTCGGCGCAGCCTATCCGCAGACGCAGAAAATCAGCGTTCACGTTCTCGAGCCCAAATGCAAACAGCGATGAATACGAACCTTCCCAACTTCATCGCCATCCTTCATTTTCATTTGATTGGTGTTGCCGTTTCGCGGGGGTGCCGTGAACCCACGTCCCCCAGACCTACGAACGATCTTGCTGACTTTGAACTCGTTTATTGCAACGCCAGTGCGCGTCGTCTTGGTCAGCGTCGTATACCTCGCGTCGCCTTTCCCTTCACTCTTGCTTTTCAGGTTAAAGGCCAAAGCCATCTCGTGTACCATCTTTCGAAGGTCTTTCCGCATAGGCGGCAGTGACATCGTCCTCGGCCCACCGATATTCGCGATGAACTGTCTGATCTTGTTCTCCAGCGTCTGCATGTCGATAATGCGGTTAGGCATGGAGACACTCGTAGGGTCGAGTCTGGCAGCAGCGAGGACAGATTTCTGTCCTTTCTTCCCGCCTTTCTTGTTGGAAAAGGGATCTGCTGCGAATTCAAGTTGTGCTTGCCGTCGAAGGCGTTTGTTCTCTGCTTTCCTCTGTCGGTCTTTCTCCCACAGAGCAGCCAACTCTGGTGGAAGATCCTTGCCTTTGTCTTTCGCACGTTCTAGTGTAACTAGCATGAGGGCTTCATAAAGGACAACAAGAAGTGAAACATACTTGGAGCATTGTATCCAACTACGTCGTCAAAGTCTCCATCATGTATGGCCCTAAAGAACGATTTTCTTTGCTTGCGGTCATGAGCATTCAGAATGTCAACGTTCTCGTCCAACATTTCCTTTGGCCATGGTTAGGAGGGATATACTAGAGATAGTAGAATACCACATACCTCTATACGTGCAATGAAGTCATCATCTTCCTGAGCGCGAGTCTGCCCCATGTCCTCGTCCATATCGTCATCGCTGTCGACGTCCGCGTCTCGGGCGCGTTGTTTCCCTTTCGAGTTCGCCCTGATGCGGGTCAGGCGTGCTTGGAAGCTGCCACCTGGGTCTAAATCGGAGCCATCCTCATCCTCGTCTTCATCGGAAAGGTGTTCGTCGTCATCGTCGCCACTGGTGGCTTCATTCTCCATGACCAAATCAAGAGCCTCGGAAATGATAAGTTCTTCCTCTGCGTTTACGACCGCGTCGACCTCCTTGTCCTCGTCGCTGCTTCCATCTTGACTGCTACCGCCATCTTCAGGCCTCTCCTCCGCTTCATCCTCTTCTCTGATCTTTTCAGCATCTGCCACATCGTCAATGGTGATATGATTGCTAGCTCCAGCACTCATGCTCTTTACGAAAGACTTCAACGCGTTCGCATCCAACTCTAGATCCGGGTCCAAATCCATGCCCCCAATGCCACCAGATACTTCATCCACAGCACCGTTCTCGTCTTCATCGCCCCAATCTATATCAGAATCGCCTCTTCTCCTCTCTTCCCAACGTGGATCTTTGATTTCCTCGCCTCTCAATTGTGCTTCAGACATCATGGCGCCAAACGCGCTGAATCCGCCAGACTTCTGCTTACGCTTCATCGATCGACCAAGTCGTGTCCTTTGCTTCACTACTGCCTTTGACCGCGCACTGGCAGTGAAGACCGGGGCATGCCGAGGTTGTTTGCGCGGACTAGGAGCAAAGTTGAAGTCGAGAGATGCTGTCGATAGCTGTGTTGTTGGAACCTCGATTACCTCTGGTAACGGGGCAGCGACGATGGTATTAAAAGGCTTAGACTCGGTAGTGGTCGGCGGTTCGGGATGTTGTGTCGAAGGAGAGTGTGCCCGAGTAGAAACTCGGGGATGAGGAGCAACGTAGACGATTTGCTCGTCATCATCATCATTCTCGCCCAAAGGTGTTGTTTCGAGGGCGACGGTGTTATATTTGATGGAGGTATCTTTGTAAACAGAAGGCGCTGTATCAACGAAAAAGCCTTCTTTTGTCGACACCACACCAGTGAAAGTTTCCTCCACGACGGTTTGCGTTTCGATGACCTGCGACTCGGGAACCAAAGCGAGTTTGTGGAGATCCTGAAAGTCTATCTCTTCCAATTCGCCATCCTCTAATCCAGGGAAACTGCCACTGAAGACGCGTGCGACTTGGTCTGCTGTTGGGACATGGCTGGCTTCCTCATCCCCTGTAATGTCCTATTATTGATGCCGTGCATTGATCGAGAACGTAAAACATACCAGCCGACTCAACACCAGGTTTGAACACTTCCTCTTCATCCTGGAAGAGGGTTGGTGTATTTACTGACTTGACAAACTTTATAGGACGAAGCAAAGGGCGCTCTTGGAAAAGGAGTTTGGATAGCGGTGCATCTGCGCGCAGCATGCCTCCCCGACCTCTTCCCCGACCACGCCCTCGTGGAGTGGAGGCGCCCGATGTAGGGATCGCCGCGCCGGCGTTCGAATTCCTCGTCACAGACCCACCCCTTCCTCTGCCGGACGACGGTGATCCTCTCGCATTTTCCGTGTCTATTGTGCCAATCTCATGTCATCTAGAAACGGAGAAACGGAGAGGGACATACCGTCCCATCGCTGGAGAACGAAATCCGTCACATCCGTATCTTGATAACCAAGTCCCCCTCCTCGACCTCGACCTCTACCACGAAAGTTGCCTCCGCCCCGCTTCTTGCCAAAGTTTTGACCGCGGGCTCTTCCACCTCCACCTCTTCCACCTCTCCCGGATCCTTGCCCACCGCGATTATCCCCTCGCGCCATGTTTTCTATAGTCTAGGATGAGGAGCTTTGGAGCTTCGATGTCGGGATGGTGATGGTGCGGAGTCATCTTCGGCGCTTATGCAGA
The DNA here is from genome assembly GCA_019677325.2 of Pleurotus cornucopiae. Taxonomy (NCBI): domain Eukaryota; kingdom Fungi; phylum Basidiomycota; class Agaricomycetes; order Agaricales; family Pleurotaceae; genus Pleurotus; species Pleurotus cornucopiae. The sequence continues at coordinate 391,152 of CM033828.1, read as the reverse complement.
GGAAACTCAAACTGATTTGAAAAATTGCAAACTTCGCCGAGGAACAAATTGGGCGCACAACGGCCAAAGGACCGCGACGATTGTTCCCCTCTGAGTACCGAATACCACTAAAGGTGAAGAAATAGATTGACGTGTCTATATTGCAAAAGTTCGGGCAAGAATCCAAATTGGGCGATAGGATTAGATTAGATGCGATCTCGCGTTCGATGAAATAGCGAAATTTGAATCTTGTTAGGAGCTCTCATTTGGTCGAGCGGCACCCAGGTATATAAACCTCCATTCAGCTCATTTTCGAAACCATACTGACATCTGACCAGGATGTTGCTGCTTTATGGGTCATCGTCGCTGTCCCTGTCGAAGCGATCAGTACTCCTGAAGCAAATACAGACGAAATGCCCGTTCGTAGAGTCGCTTGAGGCGCCGTGGTTGCACCTTATCCAGAGTCGCGATGCAGAACTTTTGGATCCACAATCCCCTTCACGGAAGGCCCTTGACTTACTACTATCCTACGGCAACGGTTCCATCAGCCCGTCCACAGTGCAAGCAGAGAAAAATGTACTGTTTGTGCTACCCAGGCCCGGATCCATCACTCCATGGTCCACGAAAGCAACAGATATCGCCAGAATCTGCAATCTTGGCGATCGTATAGAACGGCTCGAGCGCGGAATTGTTTACAGAATCGCCACGAAGGACGAGTATGTCCTCACGCAAACGGACGTGGACAGTTTCTCCCATTTAATCCATGATCGCATGACCCAGGTTGTTCAATTCGTGCTACCGAACGAAGACATCATATTCGCTCACCACTCTCCCAAGCCCCTCCGAACAATCGACCTCCATAGCTCCCCATCTGCCGAGGAATCACTGAGCAAAGCAAACAAGGAACTCGGCCTCGCGCTTGCGCCTGACGAGATCAGCTACCTACTAGAGGCCTATGTTTCTGGCGTCGAACCCATAAACAGAGATCCTAGCGATGCGGAACTATTCATGTTTGCCCAAGTCAATTCAGAACATTGTCGCCATAAAATCTTCAACGCGTCCTGGACGATCGACGGCACACCCAAGGAACGGTCACTGTTCCAAATGATCCGGAACACGGAGCAATTGAACGGTACCAGCACCATCTCCGCGTACTCTGACAACGCTGCCGTCATCAAGGGCCACCCCGCTCCCAGATTCAGCGTCAAGGACGGCACGCTCTACGGTGCTCAGCTTGAAGACATGCCCATTCTCACCAAAGTCGAAACTCATAACCACCCAACAGCCGTGTCGCCATACCCTGGGGCTGCGACCGGCTCAGGCGGTGAGATTCGCGACGAAGGTGCCGTTGGACGTGGCTCCAAACCGAAAGCAGGCCTTTCTGGCTTCACCGTCTCAAATCTCCTTATCCCAGGATTCGAGCAACCTTGGGAAACGGACTTTGGGAAGCCTTCACACATTGCTTCCGCATTCGATATCATGATTGAAGGTCCTCTCGGCGCAAGTGCTTTCAACAACGAATTCGGGCGACCAGCGTTGGCCGGTTACTTTCGCACATTCTCTGAGCGTATCCCTCTATCGAGCGAAAAGACAGAAGTAAGGGGCTACCACAAGCCGATCATGATCGCCGGCGGCTATGGAAACGTTCGCCCCCAATTTGCTTTAAAAACTAGCATTTCTCCCGGAGCGAAAATCATCGTTTTGGGCGGCCCTGGGTTACTGATAGGCCTCGGAGGGGGAGCAGCTTCAAGCCAAGCCTCGGGGGCCAGCTCAGCAGAGCTTGATTTCGCTTCGGTGCAAAGAGATAATGCAGAGATGCAGAGACGTTGCCAGCAGGTAATCGATGCTTGCGTTAGTATGGAGGAGAATCCAATCCAAAGTATTCATGATGTCGGAGCGGGTGGTCTATCGAATGCCCTCCCGGAACTTGTCCACGACTCTGGGTTGGGTGCTCGGTTCGAAATCCGAGACGTCCTCGTTGCAGACTCGTCGATGTCTCCCATGGAAATCTGGTGCAACGAGAGTCAAGAGCGATACGTGTTGGCCATAGGTTCAGATAAAGCCGACATCTTCGAACAGATAGCAAGGCGTGAACGGGCTCCCTATTCCATTGTAGGCGAAGCAACTGCTGAAGAAGAACTCATAGTCACCGACAGACTTTTGTCTCGAGATGTGATTCGATTAAAGATGTCAACGCTTTTTGGGAAACCACCCAGGATGTCTCGTAAGGATGTCAAGCCTCAGGTTACTCGTAATGCCTTCGACGCTACCCTCGCCAAATACCTGCCCTCAGCTTTGCCTGCAGATCGCATATCGGAAGCCGTGAATCGAGTCCTGCGCCTTCCATCAGTGGGTTCCAAGTCGTTCCTCGTCACCATCGGTGATCGATCTATCACTGGGTTGGTGACCAGGGAACAGATGGTTGGGCGTTGGCAGGTACCTGTCGCTGATGTGGCAGTAACGCGGAGTTCTTATGGCTTCGATGTTATCTATGGAGAAGCTATGGCAATGGGGGAACGAACGCCCCTTGCGCTCCTTAGCCCTCAAGCATCAGCTCGGATGGCCATTGCGGAATCTCTCACGAATTTGGCGGCGGCTCACACTGGAGACATCTCGAGCATCAAATTAAGCGCTAATTGGATGTGTGCCGCTTCAAAGGAAGGCGAAGGTGCCAACTTGTACGCGGCGGTCGAAGCCGTTGGCATTGAACTGTGCCCTGCACTTGGCATCGGAATCCCAGTGGGTAAAGACTCGATGTCGATGTCAATGAAGTGGAGTGATAGAGAAGAACAACGCGAAGTTACCTCGCCCTTGTCCTTGATTGTCACAGCCTTTTCTCCAGTCAAGGATGTCAGGGCGACTTGGACACCAGAGCTTCGGACAGATTTGGACGAGCCCACCGTTTTGATCTTGATTGATCTCGCCGCCGGCAAAGCTAGACTTGGCGGGTCGGCTCTCGCTCAGGTGTTCAAAGAGATTGGCGATGAAGCCCCGGATGTCGAGGATCCAGTTCTTCTCAAAGCCTTCTATCAAGGGTGTCAAAAGATTCGCGAGGTGGCTCCAGATCTCGTGCTTGCGTATCATGATCGCTCCGACGGCGGACTCTTAACGACAGTGGCTGAAATGTGCTTTTCCTCTCGGATTGGCGTCGAGATATCTTTAGACGAGTATTCGTCTACCGCTGATCCACTACCACTTCTATTCAACGAAGAACTTGGCGCCGTGGTCCAAATTCGGGAGTCACAGTTGCCACTCCTTCGGGATATATTTGAATCGACAGGTTTTCCTTCGAAGTCCATCTTTGTAATTGGCACACTGCGCAAGCCATCCGAGCCTGAAACTTTCCTGGTTCGCCAGGCCAACGAAGTCGTATACAGCGGGGAGCGAGGCAGTATGCAGAAAGCCTGGGCAGAAACGTCCTACAAAATGCAAGCTCTTCGTGACAATCGAGAAACCTCAGCTGAAGAATACTCCCTAATCGATTCAAGCTCGCATCGCGGCCTCTTCTATGACCTGACCTTTTCTGTTTCCCCATCTCGCGACCTCTTCAGACGTCCGAAAGTTGCTATTCTGAGGGAACAAGGCGTCAACGGCCAACTTGAGATGGCGTGGGCTTTCACCGCCGCTGGTTTCGACGCAATTGATGTACATATGTCCGACATTCTTAGTGGCCGGACCAGTCTTCAAGACTTCCGTGGTCTGGCAGCATGTGGTGGATTCTCGTATGGTGATGTTCTCGGAGCAGGAAAGGGATGGGCGCATTCTGTTTTATTAAATCAGTCGGCTCGTAGCCAGTTCACTACCTTCTTCGGACGAGACGATACCTTTGCGCTGGGTGTTTGCAATGGCTGCCAATTCTTCAGCCATCTCAAGGGGATTATAAGCGGCGCGGAGTTTTGGCCAGAATTCTTGCCGAATCGCAGCGAACGGTTTGAAGCCCGTACGTTAATGGTAGAAATTGTCGACAACTCCGTTACTCGATCCTCGGTATTCTTACGTGACATGGCTGGATCCAAGTTGCCTGTCGCTGTGGCACACGGGGAGGGGCGCGTCTCATTCGAGAATGATGACCACCGATCAGGATTCGAAGCCACGGCCTCTGCGGCTGTACGATACGTTGATTCATCCGGGAAGCCAACTGAACATTATCCCTTGAATCCGAATGGTAGCCCCGGGGGCGTTACGGGCATTCAGACACCAGATGGGCGTATATTGGCTCTCATGCCGCATCCAGAGCGCGTCGTGACGTTAGAGAGCAACAGCTGGTACACGCAAGGTCAGCAGTCGACGTGGTCTGGAGTTGGGCCGTGGTTCAAGCTCTTCCAAAACGCTCGTGTATGGTGCAACTAGGAGCCGAAGTGTGCTGTTCAAAAATTGTTAGCCTATATATATCGTCCTATACACATGCGTGTAATGTAATAGATGGAGAGTCGTTCCTGCAATGTACCATGTAGAGTTTACACTGCAGCCTGAGATTGGCTTGTATCGGCGCCAGACCAAGTATCCGTTACAAGACGAATAGGAACAATACATTTGGCTTCTAGGAAGAGGCTTTTGGATGCAGGCGTCAATGCTAACACGAGAACGTCCTGAGATGCATGAGCACGGGGGTGGGGAAGGGGAGGCCAGGGAGACTATTCTACTCACTCGCACTGACAGATTAGGCACGCTGAAACTACCCACCGCGAGGTTCGGACCGCCCGTTATCTCCCCTTCCCAATGAAGCTGGAGTTCTTGGCTCTCTGATACCGCGAAAATGTCTGGCGGTAACGGGAGAATCGTTCCCTCGCTGGTCTGCGCGTTATTTTCAGAGGTCTGGCCATGGATCTGGACCGAAACCCGTCGCATGAGAAGTAAGCGAAGAAACTTCCACCGTGGTTTCTTGCGTTTCCAAGATGCCTTCAAGGGTTGGAGCGTGGGCGGGTAGACTTCGGGTGGAAGTTCAGGAAAGAAAGCTCTCATCGATGATATGTCACCCGACAATTGTATATGGAAGGGTATGATATCGGTTATAGCAAATATGCGAGTCGCAGGTATAAAAAACTGGAGAAGGTGATGGAACATTGAGCTGTGGTGGATATATGGATAGAAGAGCTCACGTCGACAGTGATCGGACTGAGATGTCCGCTACTGGGCTGAGACTGTGAGGTCGCCTGATGCCATTCTCCTGGATTCATCTTGATAGAAGCAAAGAAATCATGTCCGTCGCTGACAATGGGCATTTCAGGCCGCATTCGGGGGTAGTAGTTAAATGGTATCGTCATACTGTACGCCACCAAGGTCAGTATCTCTAGGATTTTGAGGGAGCGAATAACATACATTTTATCTCGCATCAGAGACACTGCACTTCGTCTTTTAGTAATCGCAACTACTAGTTGATAGCGGCACCGGACAAACTGGCCAGACGACCCAGGTGATAATATCTCATACGAAGGAGGCATAGGATGATATTCTTGCTCGTATTCAAATGTTGGAGGGAGATGGAACCGGAATGGTACAAGATTGGGGCACGTCGTGCCATTTCCAGAGGTTTGCCAAGTGAGGTGACAGTGTGTGTTTAATGTTTTATAAGACATCGAGTCTCCGGTAGAGAGAAGGGAAATTTCAAGTTTTCCTTCGAGCTGTCGACGAAAAGGCTCTAGCATATGCGCAGCGTACCAAGACGTCAACACACCTTGATGACGACCTCAGCTACAATAGAGGGATTCTCGAAATATATTACGCCGGAAACAACACCGTGACGTCCATAACTTGGCCTTTCGATGTTGTCTTCTTGTGAGTCCAGAATGATGGAGGTGCGACCTTCATGTTTAGTGAATGTGCTTGTAGGGGCGGGTCGTTCCCCAGGTGTGTGAGCAAGCGATGTCTCGCCGTGCCCTGCCGTTCTCAAGTACCGAGGAGGCGGAGAAGGTGGAGTATAACTTGGCAGCATCATTGTAACGGGGCATTGTCTCCAGGCTCTTCATTTAAACATGGGAGGAAGTGAGTCAATTGGCCATTACGTGATAGATTGATGATCCTCGAGTCAGATTCTTGTAAGCTTCTTGATAGCAATTGCCAACACGCAGGGGACCTCTTCCCGCAGGTATAGTATACCACATGAATGGTTGCATGGGCACAGTTCCGACGTAAAGTGGATATGTGCGCGCTGCCTGTATACCCAGTTGCGAATGAAGGTAAACGCGTTGTATCTGGATCCCAACAAATCTGAGTCAGTTACCCAGTTACGCAACCCCAAACTTTGAACGCAATGAGGAAGTAGCATACCGTGACTATACCGTGACGGTGGGATGTTGCTCCTGTCAGTCGCCCCTGTAGAAGGATCGCCACGCATTTTAACGAAGTTATTCTTAAACAATGTTGGCTAGTACCTCCACTTTGTCCGAGGGCTGCCGGACGAGTTTATATGACACTCGTATCAGAGCTGACGGACGGGTTACTTCAACGATGCCTTCTTCGCGAAGATGTTTGTGTGGTTTTGTTTGTTTTCGTTCCAACGCTCGAACGCCGACATCAAGCCATTGGGGCGCTTCAGCGGAGGTTTTATGTGGTTTCAACGACACTGACCTGTGCTACCCTAGATAAGAGCAAGATATAAAAGCAAGTCAGTCCTTGTTATATTTCACAGACATCGTGATGCAGACCTCAAACACATTTGCCCTCCTCATAGGGATTGATAGAGTTCGTCCATCTGTACTCTTGGAATAAAGCCACTCAATAACGTATCCGATCTAAAAAGTATAAATCGCCCGGAATCAAGGATCTCAGCGGTTGTGTCTCCGATGCGAATTCCTACAGGAACCATTTGACAACATCGCTGCATGTCCCCGAAGAGAACATCCTCTGCCTCACGAATGAAGCAGCGACGCGTGACGGCATCCTCAATGCATTAAGATCCCAATTCCTCCAAAACGACAAAATAGGCCCGGAAGATGCGATGATTTTCGGGTTTGCGGGCCATGGTGCGCAAGTGGAAGCACCAGATGGCTGGGTTACAGACGATATGATGTCGGAAACGATATGCCCGCATGATGAATCCTCCGAAGACGACGACGCACCCCACGTTTACGGTATCCCCGATCGGACGTTATGGGGTATCTTCCATCAAATTGCGCAAGCGAAGGATAATAACAATATCACCGTTATCCTCGATTGCTGTAACTCGGGCAGTGGCACTCGCAGCTCCGATGATGAAGAATTTCCTTTCAACGTCCGAAGTCACGACAAGGCCTTGACGCCGCCTGCAGATATCGACAAAGACTTGTGGAATGTAAACACGTCTCGAGGGGTTCAATTCAAGCCCAAATCAGGGTTTCGCAACATGGCGTCCCATGTGTTGCTGGCCGCCTGTCGTCAAGTAAGTCAGTCTTCTGCCACGAATCATAGAGGCGTTCATATGGGGCCACAGGACGAGAGGGCTCGCGAAACGTTGAATCCGGACACAAAGCAGATGTCTGGTGCTTTCACAGATGCATTACTTCGGACGCTCTCCCAGATCTCCGCCAAAAAAGTCACATACCAATCACTGATGGAGTTGCTTCCTCGGCTCAAAGGGCAACACCCCCAATGCGAGGGCGACAACAAGCATTGCTTTCTCTTCACCGCCGACGCCAACGAAGAGGAGAAACGCTTCTTCCCCGTCAAACAGTTAAAAAGTGGCAAGCTGCAGGTCGAAGCGGGGTCCTTGCAAGGTGTCGCTCGTGGAACGGAGTTCCAGATTTTCAGCGAGAGGAGTAGTGCATCTACGCCTTTGGCGGTGGGACATGCTACCACAGTTCGGTCCATGAATTCCGTTTTGGCATCCCACACTGACAGTTCCGTTACATCGCTTCCGTCTCCGTTGTATGGCCTGGTCACACGATGGGAGAATCCTGGGGCCACCCTCTTGGTATACTTCGACAACCAAACCGCCACTCCAGAGCAATACAGCGAGCTCGAGCAGCTGTTCGTCAACCCCCAAACGAGCAGAGCAGAGTACGCAAGAGCTACTTCCACGTTAGATGCGGACGTCGTCTTGCACAGTTCCAGCGGCGATTTGATACAGATTGAGAGAGTCGATCCTTGGATAGGCCGTCATGCGGCCCGTATGCTCCAACCCATTCCCTCCGATCCAACTACTGTCTCCGACGCCCTCGTGGCTGCCGCTCACTTCAAATTCCATCTCAACCGAATGAACCCAGAGGAACCGTTGAAAGAGCTCGTCAAATTAGAACTGCACCGGCTGAAGGAAGTCGAGGGTGATCCATACGCACCCTACGTAGAGGATAGCGCAGATCTACTTGAATCAGGACAGGCTGTGTTACCGAATAGCAGCGCCGCTTATGGGATGACGCTGCGCAACCTCTCAGAGTTCGACTTCTTCCCCTGCCTATTCTACTTCGATCCTTCCGATTACTCGATCTCGCCCTGGTATCTTCCACCTTCGGATAGCATGGCCGCGCCGTGGCGTAGTAAGCAGGAAATTTCGCTCGGATATGAAAACTGCGACGCGGAACCTATGATCTTCACTTTGGAAGACGGCGAAAAATCCGACACCGGATTCCTCAAGCTATTCTTCTCCCAGCAATACGCAGAAATGGCGCATGTTGAACAGAATGGCGTTTTTGATTCTGACGAGAAACCGAGTTTGAAAAAGGGAAGCTCGTCCAGAGGCGAACATGTATGGGACACGCTGACACTGACGCTGACTGTCAGCGCTACTGTCGTTTGATGATGTCATCTATGAATTTAGCCTGTTTGTACTTGTTGCGGGAATACATCTGCCGAATAACCGGGATAGCATTCCAGTGAAGAACACCAATCGCTCCATGGATAGCCTTTGCATGGTCAGAGATTGATGGACCAGCGAGAACTTAGCTAGCCGATCATAGCGACCGATGGAGCTTGGGAAGGAGCTGGATGGGGCCTACGTACTTCAAGCAAACTTCAAGGGATATGTTACAAGGAACATTGTTAGACGTTCTCGGCTCACCTAGATGACCCGTGATGTTTTTCCTCAATTAAGTTGTCCAGACTTCATCGTCTCGTTACTGAGCCAAGAGGACGCTCAACAGCGGTGCCAAGTTGCTCGTTAAGTTCTTTGTGGAGCAGACGCTCAGAGCCTCGGCGAGAGGAGAGATGATCATCGTACATACCCGCGGCTTGCGAAATCATCTCGGATCGACACGGTTTAAATGCCGTAACGGCCGCTTTTGGGGTAACAGTGCACGGCCGTCCAAATACACCGACGAAAGATCGAAATTGCGCTTTGACGACATTTGCTGTCAATGATGATGATATGGAGTAGGCACAATCAACAGATGCCAAGCTACGCGATGAACGAGGATGCGCGTCGATGAGGCGGCCCGGCCAGGTGGCTAGAACGACCGCCACTTTCATTATTGTAGTCTTGTCTGACGCCACGAAAGAAAATACATGTCACCAGAAAATTTAACAGATAAGGGCGATGGCGTATGTATGTCGAAAATCGATCGTCCAATTAGATGGTTTTCGGAAGCGACGCGGCTGAAAACCTTGTTCCATTTTATCGCAGGGGCCAAGGGGAGTATGCTTCCGGCCCGGCGGATAGATAAAACGTCCCTTCAGAACGGTATGCTGTATTCGAAGTGCGCCTAAACGATACCGCCGGGGATCCACGAGGGACAAAGCGGAGCGGAACGTTCGGAATCGCAATGGAGGTACACGAGCCTGGAGGTAAATGAAGCACTGATGCTTTTCCGAGCTTCGGGACACGCGTTCACGGTCCAACGCAGTTATTGGGCACGCTTATGAGCGACAATTTTCAACTGATTGGCGAGGAATGTTGTGTCCAATGATTCCTCGTGGATGCAACATTGCACCCAAAAAAAGACAATGTCCGCAATGAAGGAGGGTATAGCGGTCCGGTATGGTGCAGAGGTTTCGCACCGTTGTGCGCGACCGAGCGTTTCGTGCGCGACGCCTTCGCATGGAAGGCTTACTGTATACAAATAGCCTTCATATATCAATCGACTAGGAATTCACCAACAACGGGCGGTATCGAATGTGAGAAACCCGTCGTCGAATGGAAGTGGACGCTCTAGCGCGTACCAAATTTCCGCTTCATGAGTTTATCCTGTTCGTCTCAGGCTTAGTCATATATTGTCGTAAGTGCAGGATACGCCATGTCGATTGCCTTTCTATCAGCGCGCGAAGGTATGCGATGAAGATATATGGGCGCGGTCCGATACGTCGCAGCAGTAGAAAATCGCAGAAGCCAAGCACTCTTGTGCATTAGTGAGCATGCTGTATGCCGCCGCATTCGCACTGGGGAGAGCTGTTCGTCGGGCGACCTAGTATGAACCGGTGATCCGTTCGGAAAAAGACATGTTCGGGATGCTGGGTTTATGCCAGATACACGGGGATACCTGATGCTGATGAACTCTAAAGCGACAGATCTTCGGCACTGTGTTTAGACAGGATGCTATTCGTGATCGTCCTGCGTCCATGCGTCTGGGGGCGAGTCTTTAGCCGCCGTGACGACACAACGCCACACAGATAGATGATAGACACGCCGCACTAGTTGCTTTGCTGTGGTCGGGATGACAGATGTGGTGATGCGGTTTTGGTGGTGAGTGTCTAACGGGTTTATTAATCCATCAAACGCGGAGAATAAACAAATATAGGACCGGCGAGTTAAAGTCAACATCTGGTGCACATACTGATTCACTTGGTGTTTGGACAATCGTCTTTGACAAGGCTTTGTCTTCGTAGGCCGCTGTGATCGTATCATGGAAAACCTGCGACCGAATGAAGCCGATGAGAAACATGGAGCTTGTTGGGAAATGTTGCTCATCACTCCAAGAATAGATTGATTGGTTGATGGTAAATAGCAGCATTTGGATTTTGAGTCCGTGTATGTCCTGGATCCATGATAACTGCCTCACCAAGAAGAGGTACTTAGCTCCGGGCGATTGGATCGTTGACTGAATTCTCGGTGTGAGTTTTTCGTGGGAGGCCGCGGCGAACGTATGTACATGTGGATTTTATCGTGGATGTAAGAGAAGAGGAAAGGATAAACATCATACGAAATACGACGCACCACTCCGAGAGAGCCGCACGGGGCTTAACCGCAGCTTATGGTACGGAGCGACCGGCCGGGCCGCGAATCTGTTGGAGAATGGGCATACTTAGTCGTTCCAAGAAACAGGGAGATGGGTTTATCATACATCAAACGCATATACGCACCGGATTACGAGGCTCAAAGGACATGATATTGCCTTTGGGTCATCCCCACGATCCCATTTGGCCAGGCAGTTGCATATTGAACGCTATAATGCGTATGGTCGGTGCCTTAATTTTCTAGAATAAAAATGTTCCGCACCGATTGATGGTTTGTTCGATGTGTCAAGCATATGCCAAGATAGAGTTACTGCCCCAGGATGCCTCCAAGAGATCCAATCCAATGGAGGAATGGACAAGCGAATCTGCCTTCAGAAGTCGCGGTGATCGTACCATGCAAAAATTTGGGCTATAAATGGAACAGAATAAGAACAGCGATCACGTACGAACAATATTACTTGCCGCCGCCACGATAGAAGCACATGTATGCGTTCGTATTTCGAAGGGTCGTATGTTCAACCGCAAAAATTGCACTGAGCAACAAGCTTCTCGCGTATCGACAATTCTTGGGATTGCATGACAGCGAGATTTGGAGATAAATTTGACGTACAATGAATGCATATACACGCCGAAATTTGATGATGCCCTACTTGCATATTGAGACACCAGCTAATAGCAGGACCGAGGTCCCTTTTGGTCAAAGGTCCTTGCAGAAGGTCACCCCATGGAATCGAAGACAGTAATTAGCCACTGTTCGGGTGGAAATGAGGCTACTGCGCGTGGGCACCGGCCGCCTTTGCTTTATGCGATTGTCTGTCTGTGTCTGCGGTGGATTGTCGCCATGACTACGCTCCGACGAGAAACTGGCCGGGAGTAGGTGGAAGAGGGCAAAATAAGAAATGTTGCGCGCGATTGCATTTGGTCAAAGGTTGATGTGTCTAGTCGTTCCGTGATTATGGCAAAGGTACCTCCCGGAGAACGAGCCATATTACCTAGCCGCTGCTCGGAAATTATGTGATTTTGCAACTACGCGTCTATGAGCCGTGCCAGGACTAAGGCACACACCGAGCGCGTCAACAGAAACCACGCGTAACGACTCCCTTCTCGTCTTCTTGTTCCATTTCGTCGGAAATGACGCGACTCGGTCTCTGTGAACCGGTAAATGGAGACGCGTTGTGGACGTCGGAACCTGGGAATCCACGACCAGCCAAGAGCTAAAAATTGAGGATGAGCACTGTAACATCCTGACAAGGTGGATGTAGAGATGAAGAGGTGTTTCAGCCGGCAACCGGCATGTGCGCGGATGTACCTCGGGAAAGGCATGTGTGGCACTGTTTTCCAAGAGCTTGACGGTGTTGCCAAACAAGCGCATCCAACGGTAGATCGTGCAACTCCGGCCGGAGTCGTGGCTTTGCTTCGCCCCAACTCATCCCGACGCGTCTCAAGATCTTTGCATAGTTCCGTGCAGTAGTATCGATGATACGATGCCTAGTCAGCACACGTCAATTTGCAGCTGTTCTTACTGAGCTGGGTGTGTCAGCACTGGGAAGTTGTTTACTTATACGGCATACAGTTATTTTTTCTGCTTTGCTCTTACCAACCAGTCCGTTTTTGAAGGCTGTCGACACAGCGGGGCCGACAAGGTGTCAGATGAGATTATGATCACTTCCAAGACCGCGAAAGGACAATTACAAGTCCCTGCAGGCACAGTCTCGAATCGTCGATCGATGGGCCTCGGAGCGCTGAGCATCCTTGGGTATGCAGCCTTCCTGATCGCTCTCTCGAACTCATCGTGCTCGTTGGTGTCGCTCGGAGTGGCTAAAGGGAACTACACAGTGCTGTGGTCGCGTTGCCGAAGCATGATCGCAAGTGGTGCGCATATGTGTCCACACTCTTTTGCCCTCTTCAATATGCGGCCCCCGGCAACTCATTAACTTTCATGACGCGGCGACTTCCAGGCTCCTACAGAGTGATCGGGCTTTTCCGGGGCTCCCCGGATCACGTGGCGAGGCCTTAGACTGATTCATCGACACTGCCTCTTTGCTTGGTTGAACTCTGGTCGATCGCCTTTTGCACTGTCTGTGCAGTGACGAACTGCGCGGTAGACCTTTGTGCCGCACCAGAAGATTCCGGTATATTCGAATGCATCCTATATAAAGGATGCTTTACGGGGATCGTGGCTCCCTTCACCCTAGACTTCAAGTCGAACCTGGGTCTCATCCACACCACCACTTCCGCTCATAACCATTCCCTCTCCTCCATCCATACCACCATCATCTCAACAGTTAATGACCTCGGACTCAAATCAAGGCAGCCCCTCGTCGTCTTCAAGTACACGCCCAGCAGCGAAACCTTTGAAGAGAGGTAGAGCATGCATCTCTTGCAGGTACTTTACTTCCATACCATCTCTTTCGTCAAGTTCCTCAAACTTTTGATTTAGATTCCTCAAAATTGTGAGTATAGAAGCTTTGTATTCCTTACCCCATAGATTGACCACTTCAACCTCTAGAAATGCGATGGAGCGAAACCAATATGTGGACCATGCATGCGACATCCGAAGGACGATGGATGCGAGTATTCAGATGCGCAGGGGAGGTCACGGACGAAGGTTTTGGAGGAGACGATACAGAGCTTGCAAGCTCGTCTAGACGAACTGCAGAACCCCCAAGACTCCACTCCATCAGTGACGCTGCACGACCCATATCGCCCCTACAATGAAAGCCGACTTGGGGCCTCTCAGTCGTTCGCTGAATCATCCCGTGCTGCGGAAGCTTCCATGGAGGCTTCTTCCTTGCTTTCACCATTGTCTACATTCGATTCTCCGCTTGCATCGCAAGGTTCACCCAACACTGCGCCGTACCTGATTCCAACGGCCTCGAGCCCTATTTCTGGTTTGTCGAGACCTTTCGGACATCAATCACATAGTCTTACAGCATACCTGACAGGCTCGAGCGGCAGATCATCGAGTGTCTCGTCTCCTTACCAAAATGCTACAACATTCTTGGGGCATGAGGTACGTCCAAGATCACTTTCCAACACACCACATCTGACTTTCCATGCGCTCAGGAACCTCCACTGTCCGTAATCCAGACTTTGTATGTTATCCTTCACCTTCTATCGGCCCCGTTGGTGTTTATTCGTTCTCTTAGGCTTGACTCATTCCTTCCCCATGTCACGGAATTGGGATTCTTCCTCCACCCAGCTCGCTTCCGAGCTGATGCCCTTCGACCCCTTCGTTTTGGCCAGACACCGCGACCCACCATGGGGCTCCTAAGCACAGTCTATCTTTGGGGTGCTCAGTTTTCCCAGCAAGATCCTTTGATCTCGTACGAAGAGATCTTCTTGTCGCGGGCCCTGCAGAACACTGCTACGGATCTTACACGCGACCACCCACATCGTGTGCTTCACACTATCCAAGCAGAAGTTCTTCTAGCGTATTACTTCTGGCGCAATGGAAAGATTCTCGAGGCTAAGACCCATGCTGGTGGCGCCGTCTCATTAGCTATTGGCTGTGGTCTACACCGGTGGCGATCAGCCAGACCCCCACCCATGCCTGGCATTGGAGTCGTGGTGGAGAACACAAGTAACGTGATGTCTCCACGAGATAGTGTGGAGGAAGGCGAGATCATCAATGGCTTCTGGGCTGTGTGGACGCTCCACAAGTCTCTTTCGGCGGCTGTCGACCCGGCTGGCGCTCTTTGCGGTGCCTTAGACGCGCCTGGAATACTGGTGGACACTCCCTGGCCTTTGGACATGGAAGGATACCGAGATGTAAGTTATACCCGGACGTCTTGACATCGTCCAATTCTAACTTTTATCTAGGGTCTTCTGACTCAGGATCTACGTGGAAGCTCAACGATCCGCAATTTTCTCTCGGGCGCAGAATATCCCGTTCAAGGCAAGATGTCCAACGCCGAGATGATCGCAAAAGCTGTTACACTCTTTCATCGTGCCTCGTTCTTATCTGGCCAGGCCTCTGCAGGTTTGTAGTTGTTGCCGACTTCTTAAGTTACATCTAATTCTATGATTAGATATGCCAACTCGCGACGCCCAGATCTTTCATTCAGCATTCCAATCGCTTGATTCGCTCATCAACTCATTCCACGCTAGTCTCCCGTCACTTGACTCCTATGGGAGCGAAAGTCGCCCTCGCTTGGTGATGCTGGCTCATGCCGTCACCAACGCTGCCATCATCAAACTCCACAATGTATTTGCATACGCGAACGCAAACTCCAACGACCTTTGCATGAACGCAGCTCGCTCCATCGTCGATAACGCACAACAAGACCTCGGTTTCGTAAACCCTCTGATGGGCGTGAGTCTATTTCCTCCTTCACATCCCCCTGCGCCCTCTGACTTCTACTCGTACATTGTGCTTACAGTCATTATGGGTCACAGCATGTCAAGTCTTTATCAACGAGATTTCTAAACGACGCGCAATACACGGCGTCGTCGAAGGCGAAGAGAGCATATGGTCGGGGCTTAGAGCGGGGCTATCAGCAATGAAACCCTACTCGGCCGCCAGCCAGCTCATGCGTGCGTCCTTTGGGTACATCCATCGGCTTGTCTAACGACAAGTGATGGGGGGTGTATCTTGCGGGTAACTCGTGGCGACCAACTTTTTTGTTGTATTCTCAATATGTGCGCACAGGCTACCAGATTTCGCACATCCGCACCAGTGCTGAACAACTATGACCACGATACTGTACATATGGTTATGGTTACCCCCATACTCCCTCCGTCTTTTCTTTTTGTAGCATCCCCGTTGGAGAATCAGTGCACTCCGACTCCTTGCCCAGCGCAGTTGGCACAGCCAAGGCGGTCCCATTGACCTAGCTTACATCTCTTGTAGTTACTATGTATACCTTATAGCTGTGGGACTATATTAGAAGTAATGTTTATCGTTCATGTATCCTAAGTAGTATATTGTTGTACGTCCGCAGAACTACATATACACTAGCGTCCGCTCACACCAGAAGTTACGAGTACAATTTCATTGTTAGATTCCTGAGAGTTCCGTTGTAAGATAGTGTGGGTGAATGTACAGCGTAAATAGCGAGAATTGGAACAGGAAAGATATACTGAACTAGGACTGCAAAGAGATAGCGAAGATAGCGAATATAAGCAGATACAATACAGGGAGAATATTACATGCGATTGGGGGAGATTTGCCAACGCGAAGACTAGGATTCTTCAATCCGAGGCTTCTTCCTGCCTGCAGGAACTCGGGGGACGCGACTTCTTTGCGTCGGGGTCGCCTCTGCAGCTCGCGCTGTTTCGCTTGGTCGAGCCACTTCCCCACCTATGCTGTTGTTGGAAGAGACTTGAGAATGGCCACGTTTGAGAGCCTTTTGCTGTCCATCAGGTTTGGGCTCCTCTTCATTATCCGTCCTTTCTCCTGCTTCCTGGTCTTTGTCGTCCTTGAGTGACATGTCCGAAAAACTGGAGCCCAATGAACCATCTGGATCGACAACTTCCACAGGGAGCATGGGCATATGTTGCTGTGGTCGTGGAGAGGGGGAAGGCGTGGTATCCCCCGCCGTAATGGTGGATGTCGATGTTGGTCGCGGAGGTGGAGTTAACCCGGGGATATGGGAAAGCGAGTTTTGGGGGGTGACGAGGTCAGTGACTTTCACGTTCTTCTTCCCCTTCTCCTTCAGAACGTTTGGATACTTTTCGGGTGCCTTCCGCAAGGGAGGAGAGTAATAGGCAAACCATTGGTGATATATGGCTTCCTTGAGAGCCAGCCGTTTGCTGGGATCAAGCTTGAGCAGACATTTGATGAAGAGGACGGCTGAAACGACATATCAGCGTTGGCTAAGTCTACTCTTGGGCCAAGTCCATGAAAAGCACCTACCTTGGGGGCTGGCATTCGAGTTACCTAGAGAGTCCCAGTCTATATCCGGGTCGACGACGTTCCCCCTTCTATCCAGGGTCCAACATTCGGGATTATAGGCCCCATGGACGACGAACCTGAGAATCAGTAAAGAGACCGAGCTCGTTGAGTAGGCGTTTATTTGCAAGGAGAAGCGGACATACATGTAATAGACAATGTTGCCGACGCTCCAGCTATCGACATTGAGGCTGTATCCTTTCTCTCTGTCGAGCCCAAGTAGGATTTCGGGTGCACAGAACGGCCTCGTTCCGCATCTAGTCTTCAAGATGGGTGAGAATCGAGAGTCTAGCAAACAGGACCGTGGACAATGACTCACTCTCAACTCCGTCTCGCCGACCAGCATCTTAGCGAGTCCGAAGTCCGCGATCTTTACTTGGACAGGCTCGCCTTTCGTGACAAGAATATTCTACACTAGAAGTTGAGCGAGGGGATGGTACCTCCATGGCTGATCAGCTAACCTCAGGTTTGAGATCACGGTGGGCGACTCCTTGTTCATGAATGTACTGTACATATAGAAATGAATGGCGCAGAAAGTAAGTGCACCGGTTGTACTAACGGCTAGCGCATCGCAAATCTGATAGGATACATGTTGTACTTCGTGATCGTCTAATCGCGGTAGCCATAAATGTCGTCCGGAGGCGATTGCAGAAGGAAACTCACTTAATTTTCGGCCGGCCCTAGCGACGTAGGCCTGAAGGTCGCCTCCGTCGACATACTCCAATACAAGATCTGCAATATTTCTATTTAGTAATGCTACTGGGACCCCACAATCTACTCACTGATGTCCCCATTCTCTTCGATGAAGAACTCCTTGAGTTCGCAGATATTTGGATGCTGAAGTCTCTCCATGATCTTGAACTCGTTTGTCCCGGCGAATTTCTGGTACGTCCATACCAAGCTATCCTCAGCGCGGCTTGGATCCGGGCTGACCATCGGTCTTGCTTTATTCTTGATCATCTTGATCGCGTATATTTTCCCCGTCTCACGATGCATACCCATCATCACCGTAGAAAATGCCCCACTACCGAGAAAGTGGGCAAGTGTGTACGAGTGAAGCAACCCTGCTTTTGGCAACTCGAACCTGGCAAGATGGAACTGATAACCTGTTGTACCTCGGGTAAGTGTCAGAATCCAGCGGAAAAAGACACGCGTACTATGGTAAGGTTCTGATGGCTCTTCGACGTCAGCATCGGTACGTTCCTTTGGTTGGGGTCCGAACGCGAGGATGTTTCCGTCGCGCAAGAGTTCAGAACTCTTAGAAGGTATAAGAACTCCGTTGATCTGTTCATGATCAGCATCGCATCATCGATGATGGACCCACAACTTACAAATGTGCCATTCGTGGACAGATCCGTTACCTTGACCATGACTGTCTCTCCATCTTCGCCATTCCATTCCAACCGGCAATGCCTGCGGCCTACAACACGGCGTCACTAAGTTTCCTCGGGTATTTGGCCAACCTATTACTGACTAATGCCATTGCCAGCGAATTCCACATCGCAAACTCTGCGCTGCCCAGTAGTTGATTGACGACCGATCATGTAAACGTGTTTCTCCCGAGAAAAATCGATGCGGGGGAGTCTTGCTGAGGTAGGAACCAGATACCCCCAGAGACGTGATTTCTCCTCCTCCGAGAGCGCAGGCGGCGGCTGAGTGGCTGGTTGTGTAAGCGAGGTATTGGCCGTTTCCTGAGACTCTTCCTGCGAAGATACTGTGTCCTCGGTTGTCTTCTCCATGGGCTAAGGTGGACTGTTGCAATCAGTGCAGTTCCAGATGTGCAACGACGGACTAGGTAATCGCTCGCTTGTGAGATGTTTACGCAAACCAGTGAAGACGTAAACAAGGCGCAGGCGGTCTGCAAGCAATGGGCATAGCAGATTTGTCTGCAATTGCGATACCAGTGGTATCTTATATTTGCGCAACAGAATCACCTTTATCGCAATAGAGCATTGAAGCAGGTTCACAGAATTCGGGCGCAAAAGCTACCGTATTATTTTAAGTTCCAACTTCTGGAGACCGGTGGCGTGGGATCCACACGTGCACCTCCTGGACCCCCTTTCTGACTCGTAAGCTTTTGTACTTACTTCCCAACTGCTTCCTTCGAAGTACAAGTGGTCCGACTGTGGTCGACATGCATATCTCCCCATACCTTATTACTCGCTGTGACTCCTTCGTTGAGGCTTAATGCTCGGACGACTGACCTTAGTGTTGGGCCCCAACCGGAGGGGAAAGTAGAACGTTTTGAAGGACTAAACGCCGATTCTTTGTATGTTCCTGAACGCAAACGATCTGGTGAGTGATCGGAGAAAAGGCGAAAAAGGCTCACGAGACCGCGATAATGTCTATTTCGGCGAAATCCACTCATCCCCCTTGTAGCGCCCTTCATCCTGCTTTTTAGGGCAACTTCAACTCCCCCACCCCCGCGTATCCATTTGGCTCGGGACCCTTCGAAGCATCATTTTTCTTCAGTTCGCACCCTTCTAACATTCTTCCCCGCAAAAGTCTAAAGTCTCTGCTTCTCCGGCAGAAATATCGGATAAAGTTTAGCCAAAACCTCGCTGCCGTGCGTCAAAGAGTGACGACGGATCCGTCTACCGTCGTCGTACCATGGCTATCATTCCGACATTGCGGCGGTTCCGTCCTCGCGGGCGCTTTGTTCCTCGGAAGAACTGATAAACCACAAGGCCATCGTCACTTGGCGTCCTCTCAACTGACCGCAATAGCTCTATACCAGGGATTTTGCTCCCCCGTGCCTAGCCGCTACGCGCAGGCTCAACTCGAGTCTGCAGTATAAAATAGGCGCAATCTGGGGAGGTCAAAGGAAGCAACTGGGGCATTTTTTCAGGATGAAATCTACACTCTCTGTTGCGTCGCTGGGTTTCTTCCTGGGTAGCGCCTATGCACACTCGATTTTCCAAGTACGTTCTTTCATGCATGCCCGAAGTTCATTGTGCTAATAAAGAACTCAGGAACTCTGGGTAAACGGCGTCGCCCAAGGCCACAACGTCGGTATTCGAGTCCCAAACTACAATGGGGTGCGTTTTGTATTTGTAATATTAGATCTTAACAACTCACAACCACCTACGCGCAACAGCCTATCACAGATGTCAATTCTAACGATGTCATTTGTAACGGGGGAATCAATCCATTCCTGCAGCCTATGTCCCAGGCTATCATTAACGTCCCCGCTGGTGCTAGCGTTACCGCTGAATGGCATCATGGTGGCTCTGGACCTGACCCGAACGACGCATCCGACCCCATTGACCCCTCTCACAAAGGACCAATCATTGCTTATCTGTACGTCCAAATCCTAAATACATCTGTCTGGATTGATCACTCACTCGCGAAACAGTGCCAAAGTTCCGTCTGCCCTACAAACTGATGTAACTGGTCTCGATTGGTTTAAGATCTACGAAGATGGCTATGGACCTGGGACAACGTGGGCCGTAGACCGACTCATCGCCAACAAGGGCCTTGTCACCTTCAAAATTCCCGAGTGTATCCAGAACGGAGAGTACCTCCTCCGTGTTGAGTTGATCGGTATGTTTGCTGTGCGGCTCTTTCCTAGCTCGAGGGTTTATGTTCTTCTTTTCGCTAGCCCTCCATGGAGCGGGCTCTTACCCTGGTGCCCAGCTCTACGTAAGTTCAAAGATCACTCGGAGCGCGACGGCGAGACTGACCGGCACTGCCCATAGATGGAATGCGCTCAGCTCCGAATCACTGGTGGAGGCAATGCAGTGCCTTCCCCCATTGCCCACTTCCCTGGTGCCTACAGTGGTGTGTCTACTTCCAAACAATGATTGAGTTCATTCTGACGCTTTTATCATTCCGTAGGCACTGACCCCGGTATCCTCATCGGCATCTATTATCCTCCCATCACAAACTACATCATCCCAGGTATGTAAACTTCTTATGCAAACGGGCGAAGTTCACTTAAACCAACCTTATAGGACCCGCCGTATTCAAATGTGGCGGAACAACAACGCCCACATCCTCCAGCGTTGTGACTCTGCCTTCTAGCTCGAGCTCTGTCGTCCCGCCCGTCACGCGTACAAGCACCTCCTCCGCACCTCCTCAATCCACCGGTACGGTCGGCCAATGGGGACAATGTGGTGGCATTGGGTACGTCTAGATTCCGTCGACAGTGATGATGTGGTGTTAATGTCCATTTAGTTATACGGGACCAACCACCTGTGTCGCTGGAACGACATGCACGGTGCAAAGCGATTATGTTCGTCGCCTTGTCTCCCGGATTATGCCATAAGCTGACTGCTTTGCTTCCAGTATCACCAATGCATCTAACACGTCAGGAAAGTGTACAATTCTGAATTCAGGGTCTAGGGTCATTTATCTGTGTCGATACTATCTCAATGTCAATTTGCATCATCCGGGTTCAGATGAAGTAGACCAAGTTTCCCTCATTAAACTGTGACGGTGCTTACTTACTTGAGTGTCTTAAGCTTGACCGCGTGCCTCCGCTTGATCAAGCAGATTAAGGATGCAATTGTGTCGTCGGAGAGCGAGGATATTCTGGTGGAGGATTCCCTGGCCTAGTGGCGACTAGCTTCATCAGCTAGCAAGCTTACGACTACGACGCGGAGGACATCAGTTCGCAATTACGAACTACCATCTGGGCATCACGCGCCCAAAGTCCCAAGGCCGCGCCCGCCCACAGCTTCGTGATCAGTTCCATCAAAGCCTAGATTATCGCAAATCCACCTCTTCATTGGTTGTGTTTGCCCATCTCATGATCACTACGACCTCGACCACCTGAGCGAACCTGAAAAGGGCGTGACTCGATGATCGTCGCTACGTTTCGAGACAAACAGCACAAATTTGATTCCGTCAGGCAGACAGACGACTGTCAGATATGTACATCAGCGGTCCGGGTTGTTTCCCACCAAGAAGTTTTTTCGCCGCCAAGGATAGATATACTCACAGGCTTGCTCCACCATCGCAAATGAATTATGCAGCCAAGGCGATGGGAACGACTCGCGCGTCGTCATCTGTGATTCTACTCGGCTGGCGTTCCAGTCGGTGCATGGAAGTGAGCATGGCGCAATTTTGCGAGGATGCCTGGGGCTATGTTACAGCGTGCATGTCATCATGAAGTGGCAGGCGTATGTAGGTCCTGGACTCCTGGCTTCTGCGCAGCGGAGGCGACCCACCGGAACTTGATGTGCTGCTATTTTGGCTTCCTTTCGGCAAACATGCCGTCGACTGGGCGCACGGCATACTCTTTGGATTTGCGAGCCCGACGACTCGCGCAACGAACAAAATGAATGATTCAAAGCTGTCCAGTGTTGGCTGCGGAATTTGGCGTCGTTCCTGAGCCAGACAAATTGTCGATGAATTGGCCTAAAGGAGGCTACGCCCTTACAACAACAGTTGGGCGTTTTCGGATCAATGAGAGATTTTCGGCGTCTGCACTGAGTGCGAAAAGTTGAATGTCCGAAGGTCCTGAGTAATTGGGTCAACGGCGAACGGCAACCGACGACAAACCTCCAAGGTACCGACTCCCTCCACCATTTTCTTTGTTGTTCCCCTCGTTGTCGAGTCCGTCCTCCACAACGGCGAGGCTAACCACCTAATTCCGCATCGTCGCCTGGCGTCGTTATTCGCTCTTTACCTTTCTCCTCACATTAGTGACCTTCGACTTCAATGCTTTACTTGACTTCTGATGCATTTCCAATATGTGCGTTTTCCTGCCTGTTCACTGCGCGCGACGATGGAAAAAGCTGATATCTGTTGCAGTCGTCCCTTTTGGTGTCATTGGGTAAGGAAGATCGCTAGTCTTGACGCTAGGGCCCATTTTAAAGGATTTTCCTAGCTTCTACCGATACCTCTGGTACCTAATTCGCGTAACCGCTTCTGTCGTCTACCGCCCAGTCCCACTACCCGAAAACCCAACCTATATCGCCTCGGAAGATGTTACCATCATCGTGCCCACAATCGACGCCGGCGAGGAATTCAAAGAAGCTGCGAACAGCTGGCTCGTCGGCAAGCCCAAGGAAATCCTTATCATCACGGAGGAAAAGATGCTTGGCCCTCTCCAAGAACTCGCCAACGCCGTCGACCCGGAGCGCATACGAGTCCTGACCGTGCCTTTCGCCAACAAGCGGCTGCAGATGAGCCACGGCATCAAGAACACCACCACCGATATCATTGTTTTCGCCGACGATGATGCTATCTGGCCGCCCACCCTCCTCCCTTACACCCTTGCATGCTTTGAGGACCAGAAGGTTGGCGGTGTTGGAACAAGTCAGCGTGTTCAGTCTGTGGGCAAGCGGATGACGGTGTGGGAAGTACTCGCTGCGTTTCGTCTCACTATCCGAAACATCGAGATTTCTGCTTCAACGCATATCGACGGCGGTCTTCCATGTTTGTCCGGGCGCACAGCCGCTTACCGTACCGTTATTCTCAAGGACCCCGAATTCCTCCACGGCTTCACCCACGACTACTGGTTGGGTAAATACCAACTCAACTCCGGTGACGACAAGTTCTTGACCCGCTGGATGGTGAGCCATGGATGGAGTACGTACGCCCAGTGCTGCAAAGAAGCAGAGCTCTTGAGCACTATGAAGCCCAATTGGCGATTCCTCAAGCAAGTATTGCGATGGACTCGAAATACTTGGCGCTCCGATCTCAGAAGTTTATTCATGGAGAGGCATATATGGACGGCGCATCCTTACGTAGCATATACGATGGTGAGTGTGTCCTCGCCGTTGCCGATAGTTACGATCCTGACGGTGATCTCAAGGTTGACAAACTTATCAACCCTTTTACGCTTCTCGTCGGACCATGTCTTGTCTCTTATCTCATATATAAGAGTACAATACCAATAGAGAAAGGCGGTTATCATTTGCCTTGGTGGTACGTTTCACCTTCTGAGACCTCGAACCTCAACTAACCTCTCGCTTAGGAATATTCTCATATCCTACCTTGTCTGGCTGTCAGCGACTCGTACAGCTAAGTTGCTACCGCATCTATGGACCCGTCCGCAAGATATCGTTTACGTACCTGCATTCATCCTGTTCGGATATTATTTCGCTATCATGAAACTATATGCCCTCTGCACGCTTCACGAGGTAAGTTGTCGGTCCGTTCTCACTGCGACCTCGCTGCTGATGCATGTATCTACAGACTGGTTGGGGAACTCGTGCCGGTATCGGTGATGCTTCCGCTGCGACTGCAGCCATGGACAACATGGGCACGCCGAACGAAAAGGCCGCACCATCGTACAACCCATCACAACAGCCACAACCATACTACAGCCAACCTCCAAACAGCAACAACATCAGTCTATCGCCGTTCTCGGATCGGAACGAGGTTCCCGCATACTCACAGAGAGGGCAGTCGCCGTATCAACAAGGCGGCGATGACATGCAGATGGGTTATGCGAAGTAATCTACGATTGCTTGGCAGGTAAATGTGACGAGGAGGGTAGCGTTGTCAGCCGTATGACTGCGCCTCTACATGGTCTGTCCTCACGTCTGGTAGGCAGTGTTGACACTGTCCAACTCCGGTTGATGCTTGGATATTGAACCTTCCTTCTCGTAGCATTGTGTGTCCATGATCTGTCAGGACTTTGCACACTCATCATTCATTCATCCATCCCATCCTCATGTGCTTTACATACCCTTATATCTAGACTTGTCGCGTTGTTCCCCCGCACACATCATTTTCTTCTCTCGACATCCACCTACCGATAGTAGGCGTTGTAGGTATACATCATAAACTGCGATTATTGGACCATTACTGGCTGGACTCCTAATACTTCACCCATTGTGTCTTGCGTATCTTATACCAAACGCTTGATTCGTGTACTCGGAATTCTACAATTCAACTCACGCGTCTAGCGTGACTTTGTAATAGATGCGGCAAAGCGCTACGCGAAATACTACCGATTGGATCCCAACGATCTGGTGTGGATGAAAGCCTTGTCTTACTTTAGGAACATCAAGTCGACCAGCCAGTGGCAAAAGAAGCACCACTGTCGTTGCGTTCGTACACGACCCATGAAGAGGTGGATTTGCGATAATCTAGGCTTTGATGGAACTGAGCACGAAGCTGTGGGCGGGCGCGGCGTTGGGCGCGTGATGCTCAGATACGTAATTGCGAACTGATGTTCCCCCGCTTGCCGCCATCTCCGTGTCGTAGTCGTAAGCTTGGCTTGAACGAAGGTTTGAATTGTTGCGAGCGCTACTATCACTTGGACGGATTTGCAAAATTTCGGACATTTCGACGTTGTGCTCCAGATTGAATGCCCCGACGATTCCCGGCACGCTACGAGAGGTTGTCGCGCATCTTGTCTAAAGCCCTATAAACTTTTGAGTCAATCCCTTGCAGAGTAGTAGAGCAATAACGATGCCGGTACGACGAGTACCCAAAAACATAGATTTGCAAACTTTTCGTCACAGTGTGTCACGCGTAATTCAGACTCCGTCGCCGAGCCGTGCATGCCGTCGTGAGTTCGGCAGCGCGGCAGCGATCAAACCTTCGTAGATCTGCAAACCGCAGAGTACGCAAAGATCAACTTGGTGTCGGACACACGGCCACGAAGACTAAGGTATGTATTTAATATGTACTAGTAAATGACTATGTACCAATAAAATCAGATATTTACAGTATAACTAGAAGTTGCCAATGGATTATAAAGTAGGTGGGTGGATAATGTAAGGGAGTCTTGGATGAACATCGTGAATGGTGAGGTATGAATTATGCACATCATTTCCTTGATACTGAATATTATGACCGTTGATATTGTAAGCAGCTTTCGTCGGACGAGCTATCGCCTTCTTCTGCATGCGGCACGGGACTATTTGAATCCTGAGGATCATGGGGATAACTGCGAGGAACTGGCCGAGCTGATTATGAGGTCGCAATACTTGGTGCATAGTCAGTGTAAGGGCAACCTCAAGATGGCCGACAGTGTGAGCCTAGCAGAGGGAGAATCCAAAGATAATGAATAAGACTAGCTACAATACAYGAGAGAGCTGCKCACCTAGCAGAGGGAGAATCCAAAGAGAACAGGATAGGGATTCTCCATGCTAGGAAGCGAAGTATATACTGTAGTAGCATGGGAGGAATGAAGGATAACTGTACAGTACACCAGCCACAAGTCCGAATGAATATCACAAGGTACGAGGGGGCATGTGATAATGAAGTGGAAGGGGAATGTAC
>CM033828.1:313894-352782 GCA_019677325.2 Pleurotus cornucopiae | reverse complement strand
GTATGTAAGAGTCCGTGGGATGAAGGATAGAGAAAGGAACGAGGAGGAAGGGAGAGGGACAGGGGAATAGGAGAAAATAGGAGTGTCCCCTTACAATAGGGGAAAATAGGAGTGTCCCCTTACAGATACCTGAACAAATATACCGTAAAAAATGCATACCCACTACCACTTATTTCGCAATTAGTAGACAAAGTATCTAAGGCTCGATTATTAACAAAAATGGACCTTTGATGGGGATACAACAATGTATGAATAAAGGAAGGAGACCAGTGGAAGGCAGCCTTCCAGACGCCACGAGGGGCATTTGAACCAATGGTTATGTACTTCGGACTTAGTAACTCTCCTTCTACCTTTCAAACCATGATGAACAAACTTTTCAAACAATTGATTGACGAAGGACTTGTAGTTATCTATTTAGATGATTTACTTATCTTTATGGACAATAATGTACAGAAACACCGAGAAGTAGTACGAAGGGCTTTGAAAATCTTGGAAGAAAATGACCTATACGTAAAACCAGAAAAATGTGCATTCAAAGTGGACGAGGTTGAATTCCTAGGAGTAGTAGTGAAGAATGGAAAGGTGCAGATGGAAGAGGCAAAAATAGAGGCAGTAAAGAACTGGCTGGTTCCGAAGAATGTGCAACAAGTACAGCAATTCCTAGGATTCAGCAATTATTACCAACAGTTCATAAAGGACTTCACCACCGTCGCTAAACCATTGCACGAGCTCACAAAAAAAGATGAGAAGTTTGTATGGAACGGAAGGAGGCAGGAAGCTTTTGAAAAGCTTAAAAACTATTTACCGAAGAACCAATTCTGGTGCTACCGGATACAGATAGGGAGATGAAAATTGAAGCGGACTCGTCGAATTATGCATCAGGAGCGGTGCTCTCAATGCTATGCAATGACGAGAAGTGGAGACCATGCACTTTCCTATCCAAAGGATTTACGGAAACAGAACGGAACTATGACATCCATGACAAGGAGATGTTGGCAATAATTCGGGTCCTGGAGGCATGGCGACATTACCTGGAAGGAAATAGTTGGCAGTTCACAATATGGACGGATCATAAGAATCTGGAATATTTCATGACCACCAAAAAACTCAACAGACGCCAGGCGTGATGGGCATTATATTTATCACGATTCAACTTTATCCTAAACACAATGGTTTTGCTAAAACCCGAATATTTCCGAATCAAAGCCATGCAACAAGGACATGTCTTGATTGAAGGAGCAGAGTCCACCATCCTGTTGAAAATTTAGAAAATCAAAGAACTATGACGAATCTGTAGTAAAGGCGGTGACAGAGCTGAAGAGGTCACCAACAAAGGTGTTGAGAGAAGCGGAGTGGTCAGAAGAGCAGGATCTCGTACTATACCATGGAAAAGTGTACATACCCAAGGATATGGACATCCGAAGGGAAATCGTGAAGCTACATCACGACTCAGTGGTGGCAGGCCACCCAGGAAGATGGAAGACCATTGAGCTAGTCTCACGGAACTACTGGTGGCCAGGGATGAATAGATTTGTGGCAGAATACGTCAAGGGGTGTGACCAATGTCAACGAAGCAAGGCCTACTCACGACAACTGCAGGGAAACTCCAACCTAACCCGATTCCATCAGAACCACGGGCAGATATCTCAGCGGATTTCATCACCAAACTACCAAGATCACAAGGATACGACGCAATCCTGGTGGTAGTAGATCACTTCACTAAAATGGTCCGCCTAGTACCGACTACCGAGGAATTATCCTCACTAGGTCTAGCCAAACTATACCGAGACCATGTTTGGAAAGACTTTGGACTACCCACTACTATTATATCAGACCGGGGACCCCAGTTCGCATCACAGGTGATGCAGGAGCTAAATAAATTATTGGGAATCCAAACACGATTATTCACAGCCTTCCACCCACAGACCGATGGACAGACCGAATGAGTAAATCGAGAAATCGAAACTTACTTACGAATGTTCATCAATCACAGACAGGACGACTGGGTGGAATGGCTAGCAATATGTGAATTCTCTCTAAACAATAAAACCCAAATGAGCTCCAGGCAGAGTCCGTTTTTCCTAAATTATGGACGCCATCCACGAATGGGGGTCGAACCGCAGAGGGAGTCAAAGGTTGAAGCCGCCAACGACTTTGCTAAGCGAATGACCCAGAGCTGGGAAGAGGTGAGATCGGCCTTGGTGAAAGCAGGGGAAGAAATGAAGAAGTATGCGGACCGATGAGTAGGGGAAATGCCAGAGTACAAAGTAGGGGACAGAGCTTTCATTTTCACGGATAATTTAAATATGTCTCGACCTTCATGAAAACTAGAGCAAAAGAAAATCGGCCCATATGAGGTGATTGCGGTACCTACAAAAAATGCTCCCAAAACCCTAAAAATTCACCCCACCATCTCCACCCATCGAACGGAAAAGGCCAACTTGCCCACGATACCGGGGCAAAAAACCCAGCCACCCCCACCGGTACACATTCGAGGCGAAACCGAATACGAAGTCGAGGACATCCTAGACAGTCGGCTCAGACAAGGACGGCTAGAGTATTTGGTCAAGTGGAAAGGGTATACCAATGAGCACAACACCTGGGAACCAGAAAAAAATCTTGAAAACGCACCCAAGCGGGTACAGGCATTCCATTCCCGACACTCCGTAGCTCCACGTCGAATTGCCACCGCGATATTTCAGGAGCTGACCTGGAAACCCAAACATGTGTTTACCACCCCAACCATTAGTCACACCACCAAGATTGACGAACCGGAGGAAAGCCCCAACATGCCCGACACAGCCAATGATCAAGAAGACAAACACAACGATCAGGCCGGTTTGTACAACGGGTGACAGGTTGTCCCAGTAAGGAAGACGAGGAATGACGTTGACCCAGGAGATGTTGGTGAACATGAGGAATTAGTAGCGTCAAGCGGAGTTGATGAGTCATAGAGAGGGGGTGATGTTATGGTCCGGTTTGGTCCGATTCTTATCTTGTTTCCCATCTTATCTAAACATGTGTAACACACCTTCTTACTAATTACTATTACGATACCTTAGTAATAACCTCACCTGTAACACATGCCCGCAGTACATTACAAAGCGCCTCACTGAACCAGCACGCTTTCCATGGAAAGACGGCTGCGAACGGTGTGTAGTATTACATGAGGATGTCGCATGTACCATAGTATTTAACTAGCAATGAGACACCAAGGGACGCCAGCTCGTTCTCTTGGGATTCCACTAACCCTAGTGTGAACTAAGTCAACTAAGCTGTCCTCTCTATCTTGGTTTTAGTATTCTTGTAGGAGCCACATTAGTCTTCAGATTAGTGTTGCCCTAACATGTAGTTAGTCTTATTCATATCTTTGGATTCTCCCTCTGCTAGGCCTGCGCTGTCAGCCATCTTGAGGTTGCCCTTACAGGTAGGCAAACAGCCAGCTTGAGGGTTTTCAAGGCTGATGTCACCGACCATTCCTCAAGTGCCTCTTGCACATTTGAGGGTGCCACCAACCGAGTGACCGTATGTTCAGCCAGGAACCACCATGTGCAGTACATCATCCTGGTAAATAGATAGCCAGCCCTATGTTCCATCAAAGTGGGCAGCCCATGAAGAATGTTATTCAAGTTTAGCAGCCACTTGAAAGGACCCAGAAGTGTCCATGGCTCCCTAAGCAGTGTCTGCCGAATTTCATTCCAGCCAGGGCTTCTCCCCAATAGAAATTGTTTGTTTCCCTGCTACAGCATTTGCACTTGAGGAGGTCGCCAACAAAAAGAGACCCCCATCTCTTGATGAACTTTGAGGTTGTCAAAAGGAGAGATTTCCGGAAGGCAGTTGGCCTCATCCAGATGCAAAGAGGAGAGAAAAAACATCTGAAAACACTGCATATTTTGCTTGAAGTAGAGGTCTCAAAGCACTTGTCAAACAAACAATCATGTCAGTGGTGGCGTGAAGACAATGGACTGCATCAAGAAGGCAATGACACCTGTGATTGTGCCATAGTTTGTCGGCATCCTTTCCCAGATGTAACGGTGGAAGGCATCTGTGAGGGCAACACTAGTCAACAACTAGCATGGCTCCCACAAGAATACTAGAACAAGAGAGGTAATGGAATAGCTTGATTGACTTAGACTTCACACTATGACTAGTGGAGATCCCAAGAGAACAAGCTGTCCTCTCTGGGTGTCACATTGGAGTATATATACTACTGTACATATAATATTACTACACAGTACTTAGTCATTGTCTGTCCATGGATTATGAATCAACTGCTACGAATCAACTGTGAGGATGAGTAAGCAGTGTAGTGCTTACTCATGCTATGTAATATCCTATTGGTAAAAGAATATGTCAGCATCAGATGTAGGCTTGTGATGTTACTGATGTGACTGATAAGATAAGAAATGAAAAGATAATCAAATGGTAAACTGAACCATCACAATATCAAACCATAACAGCATCCAATGCCAGGATTCTCAAGACCAGAAATTCGAAAAAGGATTTGCTAGGCACCCAAGTGACGAAATTGGGCTCCAGACACTGCCAAATCTATGTGGAAAATTGACCATCAGCAATGAGTTAACCCGTCAAAAAATGGCAGACACACGCCTGGTGCTTAATTGCCTTGGATGCCTGGGCCATTGCAGCCTCACTGACCTGAAACTCCTCTCTAACTCCAAAGTGTTTCTCGGTGGCTGAGCTATGGAAGATGTCTACCAGGCCCTTGACTTGGTCGACGTGCTTTGTGCTGTGATCAAAAACCTCCTTGTCGGAGAAGTGGTCCCACGAGTTGTTAGCCTTCCTGGCTACCTTGTACCACAAGTTATAACTATGTCAAAACACAAATACCTGTTTGCTTCTTAAACAAAGAAATGGACGCACTGCTTTATAGTGTTGCTGCAGCTTCAAGCCTCATCTTTTTGTTTTGCTTATATCTCATCCAATACTTTGAGCTATGGGAAGCTTGTGGGCTCCAATTATAGATCAATATGTGTAGTTTTTGGGACCATAAAGAAATTTGCACAAATGTCCTCAGAGAGCTCAGGATTGGAGGCAAGCCATTTGTCAAGCCAATGGCTTGAAGCCTGGAGCCAAGTCAAAGTTAGGACCACACAACAAGAACTGATGGGAGTCATGAGATGGCCTTTTGGGATATCAAACTATCATATTATATCTAGGTTTGACAAGAGGTATCATGAAAAAATATACAAAACTGATTGTGCAGTGTAGGTTACAAAGTTTGGAGCCAAGTTGAAGCTGTGGCAACACTACTGCTTTAGCATCTGTGTTCGGAATCACCCACCTTGTTTGGATAGGATGCATGAAATAGATGCCTAGAGTTTAGGGACATTCAAATATATGGCCATCTAAGTGAGGAGGGAAAAGTACATAAACGAGGTTACGGGACTCGAGCACTCAAGTAAGTACTCACCTCCGAGATCCCAGGCTGCGCCGACGCGAACAGGAACTTGGTCAACTGCAGAAGGGCGAACTCCAAGGTTAGGGGTTGCGATGATGGAGAGGATAGGGGAAGGGACTTGAGCGCCTAAACCTTCCAGTTATCCAACTGAATCCAAGGCATGTAACAGACATTCGGTATGTGCCCGATAACACTGCAGTAATAACGAGTAGATCTAATGTAGACTCTCCGGCACCGGGCGCGAAGAATTCGAGGGAGGAAAGGGATACGATTTGGTTGTGACTTCGCATCGAAATACATTTGAAAAGTTTAAAGTATGGAAAGGCAATTTACTGTGCTTGGAACTGCAGAAGCGGGACAGTCGTGGTAGCACCCTGGACACCATCGACTTGGTTCACATGCGTGATGCATGTCTGAACGGCAGCTTGTGAGGGACCGCAATCAATAGCGAAAGTATTGGTGCCGTCGTTGAAGTTGTTGAAGAAGCAAGGTTGTCGGTTATCGTTCTGGTCGACGATATGGAGGTTTGAGAGAGCTGGTCCATTATTCACGCCGTTGCAGTCCTGATCCCAAGTCGCGATGCGGAAGTTGGGGGAAGTTTGGCCCGTTGTGCCTCGCGTAATGAAATGAATTCCATTGCACTGAGCACCATATGCTGCCGCGAGGTCAACGTCATAGTAGATGGTGGAAACAGGTGGGAGCCAAAGTCCCGAGTACCGCTACACGGACTGCGTTAACACTAAAATCGCGGCTAGAGATCGTTTCGCCTTACCGAGCCAAGAGCCGCGATCTGGAAAATTGGGTTTCCGACAAAGAATACTGGATTGCCAGTGATGGCGTCGTAAAAGAGCACAAATCGACCTGATTGCCCGGCCGAGTTACATGGTGCGTGCTGAAGGGCCGGTGGGATGAAGTTTCCAGAGTTGATTCCAGCAGCGTTAAGGCGAGCAAGTATCTACGCGCGACGTTAGGACAGAAGGACGGAGCTTCGGAGGGCGATAGACTTACTGTAGCATCATGATAAACAGGCCAGCATGCAGGAACGACAGGGGCCGGATTTCCAGGTGGGTTGGTAGCTGTTGCTTGTGCTAAGAGCACATTGAGCCGCGCGACATATGCATTGTATGTGTTGACGCCTCGAGTTCTACGCATCAAGTCAGCGCCCGAATCGAGAGAAGGACAGAATATTAACGTGCCTGATGCGTTGAGTGTATGCTGTCATAATACCTCTGAAGAAATTGTTGAATCTCATGTCAACGGGTGGGTAGGCCGGTGTCGCTGGCGTTATCAGGGCGAATATATTTTGAACACGTTGGGCTGTGGCTCTGATTGCAGCAGAATTAGCATCGAAATCTAGGGGGTTAAAATCCATGAGGGTGGGAAGTAGGAAGCAATACACATTGCATACACTGTCCGAGCATCCCAAAGGCTCGAATCAACTCCTCGATTTGGAGTGCGGTATTCCCTGTTACTGCTGGATCCAAGGAACTTAGGCCAGCAATATGACCTGAGAGGGGAGGATCATTCGCGTTAGGCTTGTCATTGTTGGTGACGTAGGATTTAGCTATAGTCATATAGTCAATAAAGCGCAAATGGACGTCATTCTATAAGATTTACCAGTGTTGATGACTAAAGCAGATTGTGATCAGAGGATATAAAATAGTACGAAGAAAAGCTACTGACCTGCGTCAGCCCACACAAGGTTGGCTACCTATCACATTGTTAGCTAACTGACACAGAATTAGGACGATAAATGTACTTGGTCGATAGTAGCACCAAGGGCTACATTTGTAAGTGTCCCGTCTGGTTGGGGTGCATTCCAGACATTCGGTCGAAGCCTTCAAAGCCGTAAGTCAAAATATCGAAACCTAAAGAAATACTCACCAAGCGCAATCACCCGCAGTGAATTGAGCATTGAAGAAATCAAGAATGTATCGGAACCTATTTCCAGTTGAATGAAGATCTGAGGCAAAGTGGTGCTCGTGCGTACTCGAAGAGATGCTCGGCTGTTCAACAAACCATGGGTTCACATTCGCAGGAAGATGGCGTAGAAACCGACACTCACCTTCTTTCCCATCATGGGCTACGTGATTAGACCCGGGCACGTTGAACAGTGTTGTGGCGGAAGAAGAAACTGCGGGTATAATATTCGGCGGATTGATAGTGTACCACGTTGCGACACCTAGACCGACCCCGTTGAAGGAACGGGCATCACCACAAGGTCCTAGGACGATTCCTGATATCGAGGTTAGATGATGGCCGCTCCAAACGGGGAGAATTCAACTTGCTGCGTACGGCGCGCTTGTATAACATGTGGAGAGATCGTCCAGCTCTCGGGCGAGAACTATTGCCATACTGTCCAAAGTCAAGGTCTCGGCGCCTAAACCCACCGTCTTCCGGATCGAAATCTCCTTCGCCGTCGTAGGGGAAAGTGTAAGGCGGCAATGTACTGAAATGACAAGTCTGGGGGTCGTCTGGGTCGTCCGGGTCATCCGGGTCATCTGGATCGTCGGGATCACCTCCGCCAGACGTTGGGGGCGGAACCCAGGACCCATCGTCTGGCCAATCCGGTGGCGGCGTTGGTGCAGGAATGGGAGCGCCAACAACGCTGACAGACGCTGGCAAAGTCCCAACAATGATTGGACCAAGCAAGCCAAATATAAGAAGCCAGGAGTTATCGTCGTCGTTCCCGTCGTCTTCGTCTGGAGGGCCGTGAACCGTGATTGGTGAATCCGAGGATGTTGGGACCGGTACAACACTCGTCCACGTCCCAGCAATGAACGTTACCGACGAGGCGGTTGAAGGGATGATGGGGTTGGGGTCTATTGATTCCTTAGCTGAAGTAGATCATTACTAGGGAAGGCGGACTTACTCCAAGTCGGGGTGACGGCGCCTGGCTGAGTAACGTCTGTTGGAACTGTGCCACCGACAGGCGTACCTCCAGGTGCTACGGTGATAGTTGCTCCTGCGACCGTTACTGTAACAGTAACAGTCGGAATTGCGATAATCACGGTTGTGCTAGAACGAATAAATGTCTGCGACGTTGCACCAGGCGAGGGCACTGGATTTGGGTCTGAAGACATGATGAGCAATGGGCGCGTGTGCTGTATGATGAACTCACTCCATGGCACATTAGTGAAGGTCGGAGCGGGAGGCTGGGTGATCTGAGGGACGATTAGAGTTTACGAAACTTCCACAATATGCAATGTGATACCTACCACTGGCGGAGCTGTAGGAAACGACGAGAAATGTAGCCAGTCGTTGAAACTGATCCAATGATCAGTATCAACATAAACATAAGAATGATCTGCTCACTTTAAATATGGAATTGTAGTCCCCGTAGCTGCCCAAGAGAGGATGGGATTCCAAAATCCGATGACCACACTGACATCACTAGTAATGATTGAAGTTAGTCGATGGCGCATGCGCATCACAAGACAAACGTACCTCGGGAAATTGGCCGTATTGATCAGACTCAGCGTCCCATAATAGAAGTCGATGTAGTTTTGCTGTGTGATTGGACTGTAGTGATTTTGTCAGCATCGACGACATCTATGGATATCGAACCCCATACCATCCGCCAGGGTTGAACGCGCAACTCCCCACAATCGGGGCATAGATCTAGAGCGAATCATCAGATATTGCAATGATTCGAGAAGTGAAACAATTCCTACGTTGTTGTAATCCAAGCTAGCTTCGTCAGAGTTAGCCAGGTTGAACCCGGTCTGGCAATTAACGCTCGTAATCAAATCGCCGACCTAATAACACAACGATTAATACCACAGGATTGGTTGAGCACTCTAGAGATCACGAACCCCGTAGCAAGTGGCGGCAGCGACACAAGATCGGATTCCCCAGAGATTGTTGCTATTCTAGGGTGACGATCAGTATTTTGCACGAAAGGTGACAACGACAGATTCCACTTACGTCAAAGTTCACAGAGTCTATACAGTTCGCTGCCAGATTCAGGCAAGACAGCTCGACCGTCTTCAGGCACTCTGGGATCGCTGCCTGTGCCGCCCTTTTGCGGAGATTACTTGAAGCATCAGTGATCGCGGGCGCGACACTCGACGAGAGAGCCGTCCCTCGCGTAGTTGCGCTTGGAGGTGACGAGAAGCTGGACGAGGATGAAACAGCACTGCGAGTATTGACATTCGACGCCGCCGTCGGCCGAGCGGTCGAACTGATGGGCACAGAAGTCGATTGGACGCTGGTGGCGTTCGCAGGGGTCGAGGCTACACTTGTTGCGACAGTTGCGACACTGGAGACGGAGGTCGAGTTCAGGCTAGCAGTGGCTCCGCCGACAGTCGAAGCAGCCGCCGAGGTCGTCGAGTCCCAGACGATACCTTGCGGCGCCACACCACCAGCCACTCGAGCGTTGGCAGCGTTGCGGAATCGTTGAGCGTTAGCAAGGGTACCTGCGGAAAGCAAGTACCCCAAGAGAAGACTCGCTGCTACCTTGGGAGGAGGCAACATTCTGCTGAAGTATCTCTGGTCGTTTCTGCCTTCTTATACTATTCCACTGGGGCAATGGTGACTCAAGAAGGTCCTGCAGTCCATGTGGGAGGCCGGCGACAGAGATCGCTACCTTGAACGTCCAAATGAGAATAGTGTCATCTGGCCGGCACGAAAGGAGATCAAGTACCTGGATAATGTCGCGTAAGTCTCCATCCCATCAAACCGACGTTTTGTCCGCCCCTTCTAGGAATACAACGGAATGCAATTGGGTCCGTATGTCAGGTGGCGCTGCCGAACGACGTTTGCCACTTGTGCTGTTGCTTGCTCTGCCGTCATCCAGGCAACATCGAACCAACGGAGCCATGCTTACAGGAGGTTCTGTCGGCAAATACGCACAGGGATGATCTTCGAATGCTCGAGTCTTTGGCAGTGCTGTGGCGAGCCCTCTGGGTCGACTCGGCATCTTCATAGTCCAGATGTCCCAACGGGTACAGTAACGCTGAACGCACCATGTGCAGGTGCAAAAAGCCACGATGATGGCGCATCAACATCAATTATCCAGCTTCTAGAAGCCTTCCAGCGTCCGCTGTGGGCGGAGGGATTGACCTGTATACATATGTGAGCCTCAGTAAGCAAGCTCGGGGAAGTCTGGGGATCGTAAAACATTCATTGTGCCTGATGATCAATGTGTCGGATTTGCGGCTCGGGCTCGGAGCAGGACAAAGATAGATCATGATGCGTTGATGCGTGAACTAACGGATATTTACCACCTGCATTGGTTGAGAAATCGTGTTGACAAATATCAAGTAGCAAGCCAAAGCGATGTTCATAGCGACCTATCTGCGTGCTCAGGTCCACACGAGCATTACGATTAAATAAAAGAATACGTACATATATCTGTATATATTGTATAGGACTGGGTGCGTCTAATACGTGGAGTGTACAATGTTAGAGGGGGATTATTTGCATGAAAAGAAAACGAGAGTCCAACCGTGGAATCCGGATCGTACGTGATACATGATGAGAATGGTGAAAGAGAAACCATGAACTGTACTCATCAACGCTGGGTACTCAGTACTCCAGCCTCTCAGGTTCGTCAAATCCCTCGACAACGGCGTTCCACTTCCATCGACCTTCGAGGAACCCGTTCGCGGTATCTTCTAAAACTATTTCGTTACGATTCTGTACGTATACCTACGAGGGACGTTCGTCAG
Source organism: Pleurotus cornucopiae (assembly GCA_019677325.2). NCBI lineage: Eukaryota > Fungi > Basidiomycota > Agaricomycetes > Agaricales > Pleurotaceae > Pleurotus > Pleurotus cornucopiae. The sequence continues at coordinate 341,688 of CM033828.1, read as the reverse complement.
ATTAGTGTTCGGGAAAGGCAAGGCGCGTGAAGAGAGACTTAGACTTACCGTTTTGTCGGTGACCTTCTGTCTGAGTTGGGGTATAGTCTCGGGTTCAATGGGCGATTCCAGCAGTTCTGACAAGTCTTCTACGGCTTTCTCTAGATCCCTACAGTTGGGAGGATCAGAATCGGGAACAATGCATCTGAAAGATCCGTACCTCTGATTATCCTCGAACAGATCCTTCTCGTTACCCTTGGCAAGGTAGTACGCCATAGCGTAAGTCCATTTGAGGGTCATTCGGCATTTGTCCACCTCCTCCACTGCCTTCTTCATGAATTGCACCTGATGGCTTGGTCGTCAATAAAGTGACTGGGCATGATCCAATTATGCAACGGACCTCGATCCACGTGAGCGCAGATGTGACCTGCATATCCTCCATCTTCTTCTCCGTCTTTGCGTATAAATCTATCGACAGCTTAGCCGATTGCTCGTGATTGGCCCAACGATTGTAGTACTGTATAAGCATTCGCGTCAGCCGAAGACGAGATGGAACAGGGTGAGACGAACATGAAGGTAACGTTCTAGTGATGCGCGACTCCGACTCTGGGCATCGCGGGCGTCGATACCTGCCTTCTCGTCGTATCGGTTACACGAGTACCATTGGGTACCGTGTTCTGACCAAGGACCTAAATTAGCGTGAACGCTTAGCCAACGCCATACAGACAACCCGAAGCCACTTACCCATGCAAACCCAGCAAAACTCATGCTTGCACTTCTTGCAAGTCATGTGGCTGTACAAAACACGCGTTCGTCAGTAAATGTAACTTTGCGGGATATAAGACTGTGCAACTCGAACTCACTTGCAACCCCCATTCTTCTCGATTGTGCTCAAGCAGTTGGTACACTCTTTAGTGTTGCTCTTGATCCAGTTCGCGGTTTCACTATCATCGCGGCATTTCTTGATCCACATCCTTGCAACAGTACATATAAGAGGGCGATGATCGCCATCAATAGGGCAACCAAAACAGAACTTGTGTTCTTTGGCTTGAATCCCGAGCCCTCCACCCTTCTCCAATACCTGACTGGCCGACGTTGATTGGCCGCCGATCCCACGTGCACCACAAGACACCGTCGGGACCATGAGGATCAGACTAGACTTGGAAGACGCAGATGGGCAAGATACCGTGTTCGTGCAGCCGGGATATGGACAGTACTTCAGGCTCGCGTTAGACGCCACAAAGTGACGTACCACTAGCTCATGGAACCGGGAAAGCGCAAGCGCATTCTCCTCTGGGTCGCCATCCTCCGAGGATAGCACTGTACGAACAAATGTATCGGGAGCTATTATATGACAGCCCTCTGCCATGCACCTGATCGCGTGCTCGCCTTCATCTCGTATCTTGGAGCATATGTATGTAGCCCAGCACCCCGTACAGAACTGGTGCTCGCACACCAAGGCACGTGTAGTCAGATCGGGCGAGTCGTCGAAGCAGATCGGGCACACGAAAAACTTTGGCGAAGTGGCGACGGGAGGTGAAGGCGATTTCGCTTTCGAGGCGGAGCCGAGACCAAGGAACTTGCTCGCGGATCGCGTGGAACGCCGAGCTGTAGTGGAAAGGGCTCTGGATGTTTCCGGGGTAGGCTCGGGGACCTGGATACCTGCCGCACACAGAACGCTTGTTGCGTTGTCCATATACTTCTCGATTAAGCGCTCCTTGTTCCAGGACATGGATCGTAAGAGCAGCAGCGCCGCATCTCGCTGAGGGGGTTCAGTACTCGAGCGCACCGATACTGCTGAAAGTGACTCACGTCGACACCGAAGATGCCACAAATGTGCTCGACATCCGCCGACATCAGCTGCTCGACGGCGTCCTGACTGAGTGAATCGTACTCAACCTCGTACGACTTGTGTTTTCCTTTGGGAGTGATCTTGAAGTCGTCGTAAGAGCCCATCATTTCGTCGTCTGCGAAAGCGTTCACCACTTGGCCACGCTGAGTAAGTGAAGCTGTAGCTTACCGTCTTCGTCTTCTTGGGTGTCCATCATATCTCCATCGTCGTAGTAATCGCCATCATCGTCAGAGAACTCGTAGTCGGACGACATGAAGAACGTGAAAGGAAAGCAAGACGGAAACGGCGATGGCTGTGGTCGTGGTGGAGAGGAGAGAAGAGCGCGCTACATTAGGCCCGCCTCGGCAGATGTCACGTGATCAATTTGGACCATATCCCACTTTGAGTTTGCCACTTTCCTTGTCTCTATTCATCAGTAGGATCATCTGTCTACTTGGACGCTCGCTCAGTGCACGCAATATTTGGAAGGCAATTTGGCATGTATGACCCCGGTAAGTGGTATCATACCGTTGCATCTTCGGATTTCGTACTATTTTCAATTTGTAGAAACGCCGCAGGGCAATTTACCTAACCGTTATAAGCACCATATGAAAGCGTAAAAAATAAGTGACAGTAATAAAAAAGTAATTGCACGGAGACCTATACAGTCCACACGAGCTGAAGGACCGCACCTAGCTGGCTACGCGTGGAACGCTAGCCGATACCCGCGAGGGGACCTGCCGAACTGTAGTTCTGGCTGAAGAGAAAAGGCTAGTCAAAAGTCAGATACGTCGCGAATGCGAGCGAGAAGGGGAGGGGAGGGGAAGAATCAGAAGCGGAAGCCTAACCCAGCAATCATGCACGAACGAGCCCGAACGCAATCGCCGCCACAGTGTCGAGTCCCATACGTCCCCGCGACCCCATAAGCGACGACGATGTGACCACCTACAAAAATCAACACGTTGGCGCGTCGCAATGAGGGGGGAGGCGTAGAAAGAGGCTCGCTACTTGCGATACGACTAGTCGCGGCAGGACCTCAGTGGATAGAACCTTGGAGCAGATCGAGAAAAGGTGAACATGAGTGAGTGTCAAGGAGAGTCGATTTTCAGTACTTACGGTGAATATAGATCTTGTCTGCGTGCTGGTGGCGAAATTCGGAAAACGAGCACCGACCATTTCAGGGCTCCCGAAGCCTTTGAAAATGAAGATCTGAGTGTTTGGAAGCGCGCCAGTGTCGTCTAGAGCATTGGGAGCGATGTGAAACGTACACATACCAAACCGCGACTAGGTGTCTGTGTCAGTATAAGTGCAGGAAAGACGAGCATGTATCTCAAACCAATGGCGTACCCCTCGACTCTCGAGCCCTCAGGCCCCAGGCCTAGCGGTTTGTGATTATCCCGGTATCATTGCCGCCGGGTACTTATCTAGTCCCTTCATTTCTTGAAGTCACTCGTGCGTTTCCGTAGCAAATCTCTATACACTAGTGTACTGACTGTCTTCGTTGATTACAGAGCGGATATGGGTTACAAGTTACCAACAACATCGTCTCGCCTTCGTGCTTGCGATGAAGGGGAACTCCCTGCACGCACAAGCTCTGTTACCAAAGTGCAGGACGGTCTAATGAAGATAACATCGCTCTTCTGCATACGAATAGCCTCCCCCATAAATGCCTATGCGCAGCGAGAGACCACTGATCACTCACTCTCCCCTCAAAATCTTACAGCCAGTCGATGAAGCGCCAAACCATGGAACGACCCTGAAGAGAACAGCAGTGCAGTTCTCGGTTGTTCGGACTCCTTGCGGGGAGTATAGATCGGGAAGATTAATTATTCGTGACGCCACTCTCCCATTACCGTCGCATAGTTTTTGGTATCTAGGTTGGTGACTCAGGTGACGACGCACCAGCATGGTACGTCCCTCATCTTCTATACGTATCTCATCCTCTCGTGTTGTTCCTATCTTGTCTTATCGCCTTCCCCTCCATATGCCGGCGTCTCAATGTTCTTATTCTCCTGCGGTTTGTTATGCTTGCTCACTTCCTTCCTTCACCATTCACTTACCCTCGGTTTCATTGTCCCTGTGGTCGTTGCTGATACCCTCCGCTCTCTCTTCGCATCATTGGGTCTGCAAGTCCATGGTCACGATTCCTGATGGTCAGCGGTGTGCAGTACTTTGGTTCGTGCGACCTAGTTCTTCTGGTATCGCGTTACTTCCTTGTGGACGTATGGAGTCTTCTGCCCCTTCGTCTTCGTTCCATCTGTCCGGATTCCGTCCCTGTGATGGGCACTCTTTGGTGCTTATGGTCGTCCTCTCCGTGTTCGCTGTCGTGGTGTATCTTTACCAGGTGCAGTACATGGATGGCGGAACGAATCAACCAACATGTAGCAACTCCCCGTCCCTTAGACCTTTTTACCGCCTCGTCGCGGCAACTGACAACTGGATCCATCGTTGTAGACGTCGTACAATAACATCTACCTTTTTCATGGGGCATGGATTATTTTGTTGATTATTTACGATAATTAAATAATCCCCTGATCACGCACCTGATTTGCAAAGTGGCTGACCGTGCGCCGTCTGCGAAACCTTCGCATTTCTTTCCCAAACACCACACAGATCCTGTCGAAGCGGGCTGTAGCGCTTTGGCTGCAAGCGGGATCTCCTGACTGATCTTGAATAAACAAGGGACACACAAATACACAAACAACCGAGATGTCGACACGCCAAAACAAGAAACGGAAAGGACGGACGCTCCCGATCCCCCGAGAGCGCACAGTCACCACGCTCACAGACGGACCAGATACTCCTTTTCTCCACGAGGCGTCGGCTGGCTTCATGACCTCGCCTTTTCCTGGCTCGCCCTTCGCTTCCTTCAACGGCTTCAGCATGGGACACGCAGACCACACGCAGCAGTTCTTGCCCACTCCGCAGATGGTGCTCCCCCCTGGCGAGGACGACCTGGAGATTCTCGAAAAACTAAAGGATATGATAAAGAACGGTCAGCACGAGTTTTACCGTGCGGTTCCTCAACCGCGCGCACTGGCAAGCCTTTACCTAGGACCCAACGCTCCTGCCCATGGTCAAGCCCAGCCTCCAGCCACTCAAGACGGACGCAAGTCTCCAGGGGATCAAAATCGGACTCGGCCACCGCGGATTCACAACAAGGACCGATCGATAGCGGTGAACACGTCTCTGGTGATAAACAATGTACATCAACGCTAGTCGTCTTCTGACCGTTTTGTGACCCATAGAAAAACCAAACAAAAGAGGATTCTGGCGCAGGACCGTCGCCAGCAACTGCCGCAGGCCCCTCTGAAGCCCGACCGCTCAGCGACAGACTTGGACCTGATGACCGCCAGCGCCCGCCTTCGCCTGTCGAGCACCGCTCTGGCCAGCCCCTTGCTCGAACCGGTAGTACTGCGTCGCGAGATCGAGACAGAGATTGGGATGCGCGCGATAGAGACTGGGAACGCGACCGAGAGCATCGTGATCGGGGTGTTCGCGATGAGCGGCGGATGTCTGACGTGCGCAGGCCGCCCCCCGAGCAACGGCATTACGAGCCATCGTATGACCGGCACGGGCTTGCACCGCCGCCATCGCCTGCTCGTGCACTGAGGCCTGCAGCTAGTGACGAAGGCACACCTCGTAGAGCTATGGATGACCGTCGACCGCCTCCTGCTTCTCCTGACACAAGACCCTCGCCCGTAGATCATCGAAGACCTGGTCCTTCTCCTACCCCTGGTGCTGACTCTCGTGTACTTGGAACTAGAGCTCCTGCCGACACGGTTCGACCATCTACGATGGATGAGCGAAGCCGTATCCTCCCATCTCACATCAACAGCGAAGAAAGACCTCGTCTAGAAGAACGCATTGGCAACACCCGCGTCCTCCCTTCTCTCCAAGATAGGCTCACACACCCTCCTAGCAGGGCAGAAGACACGCTCCCAGCTCGTCAGGCCTCTAGTTTGGAAGACCGCATCTCTCACTCGACGGCTCCGCCTACTATCACTGCTTCGCCTATAAGATCTTCTGCAAATACATCGGCGCCACCATCCTCAGCGGACAATCGTCTTCCTCGTCCTCCAATTGTGCCCGAAGGATCAGGCGGTCGCCCACCGCCGCGTCCCACTGACGACAGAACAAATCCAGCCTCTCGTGCTGCATCGCGCCCTCCTCTGCTTCCTGCGCGCCCCGATGACCGACCACCAGCAGGACGTCCAACAGAGACTCGATATCCCCCTCGTCCACCCTCTCCTGATCGTGGCCGGGTGCCGCCTATGTCTCGACCTTCTGGCTATGATTCCCATCGTGCTTCTTCCGTTATACGCGATACTGACCCCCGTGGGACTAGGCCGCCCGTGAGTCGCCCGTCGCTCTCTCCTCCCCGCTCCGTGGACACTCGCGATCGGCTTCCGCCGCCTCTGCCCCGCGAACACAGCCTCCCTCCTCCTCCTCGAGGCGCTGCGCAACGGCCGAATGACAGTCGCTATGCCGATGACAGACGCTCGGACGCCATAGCTGTTGATCCTCCCTCAAGGTTTAACGATAGAAGCACGTATCCGCCCCGCAGGTTTTCGCCCCCGTCTGCCGCTGATCTGGCTCGCGATCGTGAGCGAGCGAGGGGGATGCACCCCCCGCCTTCCCCTCCGACCGTAGCTGCTAGAGGACCGCCGCCTGTTAGTAGCGCTTACGACGACGCAGACCGTGGTCGTCCCATGGGCGACCGACGGGACTGGAGCTACCCCAGCAGTCACGAGTACCCAGATCGACGACGGGACTACGACGATGAGTATTGGAGCCATAAAGGGACCGCCCCGCCGCCATTCCCATCAGACAGAGACAGAGACAGGGATAGGTACGAACGGGATCCACCCCCGCCACCGCCTCGCAGCCAAGCATGGGACCCCCGCGACGACCGTGACCGCGACAGACGCTCGCCGCCTCCAAGATCCTACGACCCCCCACCGACCCGCGCGCTGAGCTCGAGATTGACTGACAACTACCCGCCACCGCCGCCGCCAGCAGACCGTTCGTATGCACCCCCAGCGGCGCTTGGGTCCCTCCCCAGAGACGACCGACGATACCCCCCTCCAGCACCACCCGTCCGCGCCTCAAGCCCCGCCCCGTACTCGCGCGTGCGTCCGCGCAGCCCGAGCCCCATTGGACGGAGACCGCCGCTTCCTGCTGCAGACGACATGCGGCCGCCGCCTCCGAAGCGACAGAGGGACGATGCGTACCCCCCGGGATACTACCCCCCCCAGAGCACGCGAGACCCGCTCCCGCCGCCGCCCAGGAGACCGAGCGATTACCCCCCACCGCGCATCGCGAGCCCGCCCCCTCCCTCGACTGCCAGCAGCGGCTACTATGATCGGCCGCCGCCATCTGCCGCGAGCAGTGTGGATAGGGACAGGGACAGAGGCTTTGGTGCGCCGCCGCCGCCAAGGGACTTTGCTCGGGCGTCGTACGATCGTCCGAGGTCGCCTCCGCCGCCACGAGCTGCTCCGGTGGGCGCGCCGTACAGTAGACCCGCTGCCTCTACGTACTCCCGACCAATAGACCCAAGGGACGATTCTCGGCGGTATATGCCTCCCCCACCCAGAACAGCATAAGCTCTCGAGCAATAAAATAGTGAGTACAACCGATGACCTTCCTTGTGCGTTCCTTACGAGAGCGACAGATAAACCTTTTATGGAGGATTTATACCAATGTAGCTGTGATGTAGGCAATGATGTACGTATGGCGAAGTTAGTTCTTATATCTTTTTACACATCTGTACAATGTTCAGTCATGTCCAAAACGTCCATAGACATTTAATTGCTTATTTAACATAAATGTGTGAGTGCGCACCCCGGAACTACAGTAAGGTGGCTGATTCGATACCTCTGACATCCGATCGAAACCAGACTGCAGAGGAAATATGAGATACGAACTACTATGCTCATGTAAATCGGATCACAAAGAACATGAGTACAAACAGCGCGCAGACAGTAATCAAACTGAGAACCACTAGACACGTAGTAGACCCGCTCTTGCCCCGGTGGTCCCTCAAACGCACGCGTTCCTTCGTCATCATCCCCAGGTTCCCTTCCAGCTTCTCCTGCGCATCCTCCACCACCGCCTGGTCCTTGGCAAGCGACTCGGAGAAATGCACCGCATTGCGTTTGAGCTGCGTCGCCATCTGCGCGAGCTGCTCTGATAGTTCTTCGTGCAGCGCTTGGGTGTTGTGGAGGAATTTGGGCGCGACGGCTGTGGACTTCGAGGCTAGCGGAGGGGCGGTGGTGGGGAGCAGTGTGGGGATCGGGGAAGGGAACGACGGCGCCTCCGACGGCGGGAGGAGCAGGTCGTCGGCAGGTAGAAGGGGAGCGCTTTCGTCCAATCCCGCGGGGGCTTCATCCTCGTCCATTTCTGGCACCGGGAGCTGCGCTAATATCGACTTTGGTCGTGAACGTTTCGGAGTGAAGCGCTGGAAGCCTTGGTCAAGTCGGGAATGTATGAACATGGCTGAGTAAGTACCTTCTCGACCTCTCTCAAAGACCCTTCAATTCGATCTAGCTTCGTATGAATCTCCTCGAAATGTCCGTCCGCGGATCTGAGCTACGTTGTCAGCCTTGCTCCACCACAGCAGGACTAATGCGTACAATGACTCGTCTTCATACAGCTCAACATTTCTCAACAACTTCTTGGCGAACACCACTCTCTGTTGGCCGAATCAGTAGTCACTCGTCGCGGGGGTGTGGCTGCAGACGCTACCTGAAGCGCGTCCTGCGTGTTGGCCCAGACAGAGTGCTCGGCACCTGAGCTCCATTCGTCTGTGGCTGTCGACTTCTCTAGCCGGCGAACGAGGCGCGCCAGGTTGATCCTGTCGTGTTTGATCTGTTCGAGAGACATGCCAGCGAAGGGCGGGATGGAGGGCGGGATGAGGAAGTGTATATTAAGCGCCGATGACACGTGTACGTAGTCCAGGGGCTTTCCTACAGGGAGGTGCCAAATTCGCGAGTGAAACCATGACTGTGGGTTGCAGGTGCCTAAGGCTATACCGGTATAAAGATCTTGGTTGCAGCTTTACGGTTAGAGAGGCTCAGACTTCAGTACTTCCATACTTCATCTCCGTTGAATAAAAAAGAATGTTGAAACTTGACTATATAGTCCATCCACTGCCAGGGTCCTTGAGAATGCATAGTTGGTCGTTTGTATCGAGCATTTCGAGTGGGCCCTGGATACTGATTACTGAGTTCTGGAGGTCGTTGTACAATCCAGCAAATTGGAATTTCCCAAAGAAGTACCACACCGAGGAATGATGAGAGGCAGCAAGTCATGATCTATACCGTCACTATGGAGTTGCATCCTCTTGAGAGTCTCTGGGAGGCCAGCAAACCATATGTATGGTTGATGATGGGTAGAATGGTTGCGTTCCCCAAATCATCCAAATGGCCCCTCACACACTCCTTTCCACCCCTGTTTTTGGGCGTCGAGTTAACTTAGTACGTTGATCTCGTGAATTCGTCCCCTTCTACATATACCCTAGGCGAGGTTGGATGAACTAGCATATTCCAAGACGACGGACGGTCGACACAATAGGTGTTCATCTTCGCATCTATAGAAACATCCCGAAAGGAAACCGAGGGAGGAGGGTTTTGATGGTCTCCACCTGTACCTCCAGCGGCGCCGTCCCCATAAGTTCAATTGTTTAGAATCGCATCGCCATATATGCCAAGCTTGATGGAATGGCCAGTATATAAGGCTATTTCATTGATCACTGCCAGCTGTCGACTGCGCGTCCCCCAGCATGTCGAAGACGATGAAATTGTCCCTCTCTACAGGAAGAGACACTCGAAACAATATCTTCTGTGAAGGTGGAAGTGCCATCTACAAAGTCACCACTTCCTTTGCAATCACCGGAAGGGTGACAACCATTAGCAAGATTATTAAAGACGGCACACCAACGGCTGACGAAGATCGGTTCTACCCCATCGCCAAAATTGATTGGCACGTTCTCAAATCGCCTGTCTTGAGGTTTGAAGACGGAGAGGTCAAAAGCACCGAGAATTTCTACAGCACAGGACTCGAGACGCATGGAGAGTGAGTGTACAATTTGTAAAGGGAAATCGTCTGCGCTAAAGAGTGTATACATCAGTGATCGTGTCTTTTTCGGTCCAAACGGTCAGGAATATCAGTGGAGGTTTAGCACAGATTCGAAGCCAAAGGTATTTCGCCCTTCATCCTACCCATTGAAATTGATCGCCACATCGACAACCCACTATAGCTATATCTCAGCGCTGACTCCGATGACATCCTCATCGCGAGCTTTCATGGTTCTTCACTTGGAATCCGCTCACCAAAAAGGAACGCGTACTTGGAGATATTCCCGGGCGGTTATGACATTATGGATGTGATTGTGGCGACCTTCATCTATGTTGACAGGCTTTCTAGGAAGCAACCATCCGGCCGTGGAAGTGGCACTACTTACATTGCCAGTGGAACCTGCACGGGGACGTCGTGTTAATTGTACACTTTTGCCTTAACTCGTGTAGCATCCGAGCCTCGTAACTACAATTTGATGCAGTCGCCAATGTCGATTCCTTCAAGCAACATTAGGAGCACCGTACACTTTTAACAAGAGACTAACCAAAGAGGTGATCTCGAACTATCTATCCAGCTTCATACTCTGTAAAGCTCTGACTGAATTGCTACTTAGTCCATCTCCCAATCCAGCGAAGAACCTCTGCTTCACTGATCTGTCGAATAGACGCACGGCCCATCGCTGCCGACGACCTGCAGCATTGCGAGATATTCACTCGTTGAGGACCCCACTGTACCTCGTCCAGAGACTCAGGATTCATCGACATATCCGAGTCTGTATGGATATGCTCTAAGTGAGATAGCCACTCCTGTGGAGGGACCATGGGGATGGCCAACGCTGATGCGATCCACCTAAGCACCAGAGATGCTGCTACTGGCTTGGGATGTACCAGGTGGAATATTCCGTCCTGGTCACCCTCCAAGAGCTCCAAGATGACCTGAGACGCATCCTCCACTGGGACCCAACTTAGCTCCTAGTTTTCTTCTCAATCGAAATTGAAAGAAAAGTCAAACCAGCCCACAAAACGAACCTTATTGCCCCCAATGTCAGGGAGAAACCCTGCGATCCTTGAGGTTTTGACGATTCCTTGGATCCAACCAGGATTCGGCCAGTAACCATTGGTGCTACCACAGATTCGACCTGGCCGCACGATGCGTGTTCGAAGGGACGTGGTTCGTGCAGCATTCAAGCAGATGGATTCGGCGACCCATTTGGCTTGGGTATGTCCCGTCTTGGTAGATGCGTCGGCATTTACGCCAAGTTCAAGAGCTGTCGTCCCCGTTTGGCTACCTTGTTTTATTCAACCCCGAGGGTTTACTCGATGAATAGTAGAACATACTAGATGCCACCTCCATACTACTGACAAATATCACCGTTGGCAGCTTGGGTCGGTAAGACGACAAGGCGATATCAATCAATGTGCGAATAGATTTGAATGTTGGCTCGAAAGCTTGTAATGGTATATCAGGGTCCGTAGGCCAAGCTGTTCGACGCAACATTGATCAACGATATCAACTCGAACACTCAGCACACATACCATTTAGTAACATGTGTGTCACCGATGTCCGAATCTGAGGGGTTCAGTAAATTTCAAGACCTGCAAGACCTGACATACCTCTTCGATTAAAGCAGAAGTCAACCCGGCGCGGTCATCAGATATGTTCGCCTCCACCAAGACTAAATTGTTGTCTCGAGTAATGAGATCAACTGGTAACCCCAGATTTCTGAAGGCCGTCTCCTGTCTGCTGGCCAGCGATACACCACCATTGTCGCCACGGTTGACTGCATAAACCCTCCGCGTGGTTTTGGATTGGAGGAGATGGCCGAGTAAAGTGGCGCCGAGGAATCCCGTCGTTCCAGTTACTAAGAATACATCATCATCATCATTGCTCCCCTTGTGCGTGAAGCAACCAGATCGCTCCGTGAAGTTACTACCGAATCGTTCGAGCATTTCTTCCATGTTGTCCACGATGATCTCATAGTTACCTACAGATTCTGCCAAATAGGATGCTTTAGCAGCGAATTTGACACAGAATGTGGCAAGTTTGTTGATCGACGTATAATGATCAAGGAGGGTATCTGCTATGTCATTGGTGTTGGCCCTAGTTGTATCGCGTAGGGCCCTCACGATGGTATTGGTTACCAAGGTACCCTGGCGGCTACAGTCGGGTTCCATTAATGAGCAGGAATGAAATTGAGCACTGATTTACCTGTCGCAATTGTGCCGAAAGTCATCGTCGTCTCTCAAGGCGCTTAATCCTAAAGCAGTCTTGACCACCGTCCCAACAAAACAGCGGGCTGAATTCAAGTCCCATTTTTGAGGAAGATCTAGACTCAGATCCGTCAGGCTAGAGCGATTGGCCTCCTGGTAGAGAGCATCGATCTCCGCTTTGTAATGGGCAATTATTCTTTGTCTACGTGCTGTGTTCTTGGCTGTGTATTCAAGTGGTTTGGTGGGTAGCGCGACTAGAATCATCTACATGCGCCATGATGCATGAGCAACATAAACTCAATCGGACCTCGCATAAATCACCTCTTTCAATAAGTGGGAATGGCGTGGGGCGATCTTATTGACTCGCTCTATAGTTGGCCTCATAGAGATTTCACACAACGTGCACTGAATGCTAATTATTCCATACTTGGGCACTAAGTAGCATGAAGTTATTTAAGATAAGTCTTAAATAATGTCACCTAAAGTAGCAGAAACATTATGATTCATGTAGATTAAATAACATGGACATTAGTATAATTGAATTAGCAAACAGTTATTGAACTCGGATTTGTGAGATAGCAGGTTCCATACTKTTGGAAATTGTATTTAAATATTATTAAAATGTTATGAAACTGACATGCTCCCGCATCCGGACTGTGTATGTCCGTATTTAGTGCACATCCGGACGTCCGGAYGTCTGTGCATCTGCAAATCCGTAAATCCGGACCTCTGGACCTCCGAGCACCCGCATATCCGGATGTCCGGATGTTCGCTAAATCCTCAAACCTGCACACCCATATGCTCAGATTTTGTGTTTCTGCTTTGTATTCCCCACATAAATGTGTGGATCTGCGGACATSCGGACATCCGGATATGCGGGTGCTCGGAGGTCCAGAGGTCCGGATTTAYGGATTTGCAGATGCACAGACRTCCGGACGTCCGGATGTGCACTAAATACGGACATACACAGTCCGGATGCGGGAGCATGTCAGTTTCATAACATTTTAATAATATTTAAATACAATTTCCAAMAGTATGGAACCTGCTATCTCACAAATCCGAGTTCAATAACTGTTTGCTAATTCAATTATACTAATGTCCATGTTATTTAATCTACATGAATCATAATGTTTCTGCTACTTTAGGTGACATTATTTAAGACTTATCTGAAATAACTTCATGTTACTTAGCGCCCAAGTATGGAATAATTATCGTTCAGTGCACGTTGTGTCAGACGAACGCTGTAATCTCGTAGAACGAAAGCGACCTACCATATCGCGTCCCGAAATTCTGCCAGTTGCTTCGCGTCATGGGGGTCAAAGCTTTGGGTAGGATCAACCGTTACCCCAAGATTGAATTGGCCGCGGCCAAATATAACTGAAGCTCTAATGTGGGGATCTTGGTTCAGTAGATTCTCTGCGAAAACGTCAGTATACCATGATTGTTACCCACGGACGTGTGTGATTGACGCACCTATCGGGACAGGATTCGTCTATTTGATATAAGGCGGTCAATATAGTCGTGTATCCCGGTAAATATATAATGAGAAGCCTCACTATTTCGCCGGTAGCGTGTTCAATCTGATCATCAATCCGACCGAACAGCTTGAAATACCCACGTTTCGTCGGGTGAGCAATAAAGAGGTCGTCGGTGAATGTGGCGTCTTTCCCATCAACTGTACCATTGACGACAAGGGGAGTATGGTACGGGGTTGGCTAGAAGCGGAGCGTGAGATGTCCGCCGGTTCAACTGAGATGATACCATTGTTTACCACTATAGCCAGGCGGTTTTGTCCCAGGCCATTAGGAATCAGTTTCCATCCCATTTGGTTGGACACGGTAAAATATTCCCAATCGAGACCGCTATCCCCTACATTACTACGTGAGCGGTGAACCAAAGCCAAGGTAAGACTTACGAGGTATTATCGGACTAATGATACCAGCTTCCGCGCTGGAGCCGAATATGAGGACGACGCCAAATTGAGAGAGTCAGCACACACCATCCATATAAGTTGAAGATGCTGACGCCCTTCTGCGTCATCATATCACCTATGTCCTTGTTAAGGAGAGCACCGCAGAACAGCTATTCATGATGGTAAGTGAGATCAGCTATCTTAAATCAACCACTCACAAGACCATCGATGTTTGAAAGGAAGTCCACCGTCCGGGGGTCGTGCGACCAGGTCTATTCGTATCCAGCAACTGTTAGGCACATATTTCAGAAGCACACTTCATCTTGGCGACTTACTTCTATATACATCGGGACACAGAATATGATATCTGTGGATGTAGCCTGCGCGCTGGCAATGACGTTGTTAGGCGTGGGCGGTATTCCCGGCGACTTGGGTGCTGCTGCTGTGATTACTATCCCCATACTTGCCTGCGCAGGTACATCAGTTAACGGTCCGTCTAAAACAAGAACGAACGATGTACCGTCCACACGGTTTGCATCATTCCGGTGCCATGGGACATTGGCATAGCCTAAGGTGGAAGTATTGCACTTAGAACCCCAATTGCCGTTCGAGAAAGAATAAACTCAACGTGACAAGACAGTCTAGATCCTGTGAGATCTCGTTCTCCAAAAACTGAAGGAATCAAAAATGACGACATTCTGCAAAAATGAGGAACGCACAGGGCACAAATCCTAGCTGGAGCATTTGCATATGGGTCCAGCGGATGGCCTTCGGATACGCGGTGCTACCTAAATGAAGGGTTGGCGCCGAGACATCATGCAGCAAGATCCACTCGTACCGGAGGAATGAAGAATCATAGCGAGAGTGTCCATATCAGGACGATAGGGTGGAAGCAATCGGAAAGAGTCCTCATTCCGAAACAACTCTTCAAAGAGTGGGACTTCAGAGTACGGAGGTATCTTCGCCCTTGGGTATGTTTGTTGCATAAGTCGTAGGGCGCCTCGTAACACCTCCTGTAGTTCAGTGCCTCGATCAACAAGTACATGGCCTATGTGCGTTTCAGCGAAAAGGAATGCAAGTGCCTCTGCTGAGTTTCGATGGGAGATCAGAAAAGGCACAAATCCGGCACGGAAAGTAGCTGCAATCATGGTGAAGTATGTGAATGTCTCTGAGAACAAACGGGATCAATTTCATTGCCAAAAGCGCTCGAAGGCTCGGTGCTCACCGGATGTTGTGAAGATTGCTACGACCGAGGAATTCCCAGCGGGTTTCATGAGACCGCGAACGATACGGGCGCCGGTGTGAATTGCTCTGACGAGCTCAGGCCATCTTATTATCGTCTGCTGGTCATTTTCTCCGGGGAAAACAAAGACAGGATGCTCTGTCTGATGGCAGTAATGCCAATCATAGAGCTCTGGTACGCTCAACGACCCGTCGAGGGGCGGTATCTTGAACGTTGAGCTGGTCAACGCCTGCGTCTTTGGGAGCGGTGGAAGAGATAATCGAGGGGACATGTGTTAAGTTCATGGAGTAGTGAAGCCATGATATATATGCCTTTCAGGTCTATCCGGGGCTGCAACGTACCAGATCATCAAGTAGATGCTATGGGTGCAAAGTGAAGAACCGTGCGACTCTGTTCCCACAAGGATCGCGGAGTTGACGAGTTTGAATCCCCGCTGCTACTTTCGACCCACCACCAGCGTGTCAGAAAAGCGTTCGTACAGGTTAGGTACAAGGATACAGCCTACAGCTCAGGGACTCAGCTACTCATATTGCGGCAGATGTACGTTACGCACACGTCGGTATGATAGAACCTCAGATCAGCCTGAAGGCCACCGAATCTGATAGGCTCCAATTGCAGACACTACTAATACATAGCCCTTTGGCTGCGCGGTTGCTGTCTAACGGCGGGGCGTAGAAGAAGTGCCCCTTGATCAAAACCGAGCCTCGAAATCATAACCTCTTGATTTGAGATGGTATCACAATCATATCGGATTCAATAGACGAGTCAACACGACAGCCTTTCATAGTCTTTCGACTATCAGTTACTAGGTCGGTTAGTAAACGACGCCGGCGTTGTAACGCCCCCACACCGACCTTCAAGTGTCTATCGCTATCGTATAGTGCCCAGAGACGGCTATACCTGTCCCCCTGAATTGTATGTCAAAGTCACACGAATCAGTAACGGATTTGCACTCCGAAACACGTTCATTCACTCATTCGACAGTATTTTGGATTCAAAGATACGTCAGCCCTTATTCTCATTCTGGAAGTAACACAGGCTCCCTGTTTTTTATCACGCTTCGAGGTTCAATGCGTTTACAATGCATTGTCCTGTTGGGCGGCCCGAGAGAAGCTGATGGGCCAAATTTACCGTGAATATGCCGCAGGTATCGGGAAATGCCCGAGTATGAACTTCATGAAGGAGGTCAACTATCCTACACAACCGTGACGGGGAAAATCTACCACGCGAGCAGCAGCAGCAATCTACGCTCCCACACCTTTCGAACAAACCGAAAAGGACCAGCGCGGAATGATGCGACGCATCAAGTGCTCTTGCTATCCATCCCGAGAAAAGGACATCAGGTTCCCAAGTCACCGGTGACTACTTTCCCAGTGTCGCCAATCCTGTACTTCCGTGGCGCTCCCGATTCCCCAGCAATCCCACCTTTGGGTCACTCAGTGGCAACTAGCAAGTGGCTCCGATGCCTAGCCAATCGCGTATCTTATCGAAACTCTTCATCTTTTCAGGCTTGACGTTCTGCAGTTTAGCGGCTCAAGGTCTTTTCCTACCGCGCCGATATGCTTGCCCTTCCCCCGCTTGGCATTTCACGCCCGCTCCCTACCAAGTTATCTAGCATGCACGGATGCAACTCAGGTGCGTTTTCTTCGTGTGCAGTGGAGTTTTAGTTAATCGAAATACAATTCGCTTGTGTGGTTATGCAACCTGCATAAGAACACTGGGTGTAATCCCGCTTTATTCCCGCTCGATCGGATACGCTACTCTACTGTGCCCGGTTCTCTCCCAGCGCGTTGTGGTGGGGACTGGAATGGAATGGACGAAGACAATTGAAGGAGCTTGACGATTTCATTCCTCGCTTTTTTTTGTCGCTAGGTCGACCTGGGGTCGGTTCTCCCGTGCTATTGATGATGTAGTCGGGCGTAACAAGAGCAGTGCTGTGGGGGCGACTCACAACGTTGTACCGGGTTTGCCTGTTGCCGGCGAGCACTTCAGGATCGCCCGTCGGCTGGTATTCAACCTTTTCGGTGTTTCAATGTTCGGGTTAGTGATTGTGCTCCCTTCTATCTATTCGTCTATGGGTATGGGGTTGAGCATGTGGGGTAGATGCCTGTGCCAGGAAAACCCTGACAGCGTCGTCCTCATATATACATTCCGTGACGACGTAGGAGTGTACTGGTACAAGGCTGGTTCCTAATTGTGCATGCTCGGCGAAATAAGAGAACATACTTTCTTCGTCAGGGCACAGCCTACGCCGTCCGCGCGGTGCACATATGCATGCAGCCTAGCTCTACCTCCTCAAGTATATACTCTCGTGTAATCCGCGAATATATAGAGTACTCTCGGTGGCTTCTTGAGGCTAACAACCTCTGCGACGCATCCTACATAAAGAGCAGCATTCTCATTCCAGTTATTACTTTGCAGCCCCTGGATGCCTGAACTTCTCCTATCTCTAGCCTACGCCAGTGAGTTTCTGAACACTCTACTTCGAGACGAAAACCTCCCAGAAAGATTGAATTCCAAGGAAATTAGGAGTTCATATCGAAGATGCCTAGAGGCGGTTATTTTAGTGCAAGGTTGTACTAGGCGATGTTCACGGCGCCTTCGCAACAATTCGGAGTCAGTGCCCTTCACGCTGAGTCAATATAATCTAAAGCAATGCCTTTATAGTCGTACCTACACAGCTAATCAATTTTTCTACGTATATATATACGACCCCTCACTTCCCTAATCTCCCGAACAAATCCAAACCCAACTTCTTGCCAGCTGGGGTCGAGGGCATCGTGATCGTGGGATAATTGTATCCATCACGGCCACCGTGCAGTACACTCAGCACTGACATCAAGCAACACTCATCCTCCATCCTCTCTCATCCTCTTCAAACTCGATTGTACGGGCCTCTTTACATTCCTTGACCCACAGCTTACATCCTATTCAGAGAAACCAAATCTTTACCAATGAAATTCGCTGTCTTAGAGTGTCTTATCATCGGAGCGGGGCTAGGTGAGCACATCGCCAGTCTAATGTCTTCTCGACGAGCTCACCTTTTTGCGTTGTACAGTGGCATCAAGCCCGCTCCGAGTGATAATGGTCTCTTCGAGCTCATCCGAAGTAACAGCGCATCTTCGTTTTGGGTTCCCCGTAGCCCACGCCCACGCCCACGCTGGCAATAACGTCGTTACTTTGTCCAATGGTGCTGCTGTGGCTGGCACTCAGCAACAATCTGGCGCCGGACGCCGACCTTCGTGCCGCTTCAGGCAGAAGGCCGTTGGCCTTTCCAATTCCTTCAGGAAAGCCCTTGGATTACCCCCTATCGAAGGGCACCCCAAGCCTGATTCTGAGATCCACGGCGGTGTAATCCGCATCATGCCATTCATCGGTACCCCGCCAAATCTCATGGCCGCTCCCGGTTCTGGGGAAATCCACCCTCACCACCGCCATGGCCATGGCCACCACCACCATCAGGTTGGGCAGGACGCCACATTCGTCACACGTCTTCACTATTCCTTGACGGCTCTGAGTCCTTGGGAGGGACGTGTTATGGCGTTCGTCCTTGGTAAGTCCCTAGACATTTGCTTAGAAGCACGCTAACCGATTGTTAGGCTGTGGTATTGGCGTTCTTTTGAGGATGCTGTGGGTTCTGGCTGTCATCTCATACCGTTCCATTCGTGGATCTAAAGACGAAGAAGAGTACGTCGTTGAATACCTTGACGCCGAGGAGATCTTCACAGCGCCTCCCGATTACACTCTCGCCGAGGAGAAGGTCCCTCTCATCACCAATACGGACAACGACATGAAGACCCCCGTCGCTTAATTGCGTGACATGGATCGCAAATTTTGAAAGAATCTTTCAAAATTTCCGATCCATGTTAGCTTTGATCGATGATTCACTACAAAGCGTCGGATGTACGACAGCAGCCTCTTCTTACCTTTCTCCATATTTCTCATCCTATCCCATACTGCTGCACTTCGGACGCTCGTCTTTTCTCCAGTATTTTCCCCGTGTCTCTTCCCAGCTTGTAATATTTCTCAAGTCCTAGTTAGGTAGGTATACCTTTTGCCTGTTTCCAGTCATGTTCCACACCCTCGTGGTGAATAAATATCTAAGCAAGGCGTTGTGCCACCAAGTCGCGGCTCAGTTAGAAGTTTGATCAGCGTGGGAAGATAAGACTACATTCGTCTTCCGCCGATCTCGCTATACAAAGCTCTTGTGTAGAAATGTCTGGATCAAGTCTGGCTTCGTCAAATCGGGTACAACGACGATTCATGTGGATCTGCGACTACATTAACTGACTTCTCTGCACCTGCGACGGCTCTGGTGATATGGTGCATCCTCCCCGCCGAGCGCCCGGGTCCCGGGCCCCGCTCTTCAAGTTTGCACGGCGAGCGTTGTTCAACGCGTTTAAAGTAGCCATACACGAAGCATCCTACTCCCCACTAAGTGCAATTGTTACTCATTATGGAACTACCCAGGCTCATTGGTTTATCTTGGATAGTTACGGCTGTGCGCAATGTTTAACTTTCCGCATACATGCTAGTGTCTAGTTCTTGGCTTCTTTGATTTTGTGGTAGGTTTGATTGGTCTCAGAAAACCAAGTTCTTGCTCGATTCATCATATGGAATTTCAGGATGCTATGACACGTCACGGTGAATATTTGTGACCGTCAATCCCAGTAATAATGATCAATCGGAGCCCACGCCCGCTAGAAGACTGCCAGCCGTGTTCGACATAACAACTAGTCTAGCGACACGACCCAGCTAGCCTGAGCACACATGCCTGTCGGGGTTATTGCAGGGTCTTAAGCGCAACTATATCTGCAACAAGCGACCCCGTTTCACCAGTCCGCTGCAGCCTTTTACTCAGTGCTGGGTCAGAAAGACCAAAGAACTCGCCCAAAAATCGTATGCTGACGCAGCAGCCAACTAGAATTACACTAGGTGGGTCATCTCGGTTTCTCAAGCGCGGTTCTAAAATGTGGCTTGAAATACACCGTCCTAACCAAATTTCCGAGCAGGTCGCAAGCTGACACTAGCCAGCCCATTCGGCGTGCCTTGATGTCAGGCTTACACAGTCGCCCAGGGTCTCCAAAGACGTACAAATTCGAACAGCTGCAGTACATATGGAACCTTTGGTTGCTTCTTTACTTGTGCGCCTCTTATCATGATTACTGTTGATTATCTTGTCGTTGGTGGTGGCCTTGCGGGTCTCGTTGTAGCCACCCGTCTGGCGGAGGATTTGGACGTCGTGGTGGGTGTCCTGGAGGCTGGGCAAGATATGTCCCGGAATCAAGATGTTCAAACGCCCGGTAATATCTTTTTTCGTCACTATCGTCGCAAAAATATTGACCTTCCTGCGTTAGCCAATTACTACAAGGGAATACGAAATCCTGAGACGGATTGGGGATTCTTTACTGCACCGCAGGATGGTCTGAAAGGTCGCCGTATTTACTTGCCCCGGTATAGTGCAATTCGGTCCCCATCTTCGACTACAACCTGACTTCGCGAAAGTGGGAAAGGATTGGGCGGCTCAACTCTCGTATGTTCTAATTCTCTTCCTCCTGGCGGCTACCGTTGTAACTCGTTGTAGCTGAATTTAATGCAACTTGGGAGGTAAGATAGTTTCCCGCTTATCTCGGCAATTCCATACACACTCAACCTTGTAGAGCTTCCGCCGTTGAGTACAACGGTAAGAGCATAGTTCTTCTGGGGCACATGGTCACCCAACGGCTTCGGTAGCATTCGAACAGCTAGGTTCCAAGGGCTGGGATTGGCCCGAATTCTTGAAATACTTCAAGAAGGTTCGTTCTATCATCTTGAGCCTTCGTGCAACGCTCACCCATCGTCGTCTAGTCCGAGGCATTCCATCCAGACAGCGAGGATATTACAGAATTCGGACTGAATATAGCCGACGAAGTACATGGAAAGTCTGGCCCTTTGCCCAAGATTATGCCTCCTCGGGTATGGCCTGTTCATAGCCGCGTGATGGAAGCGTTCGTATCCGTAGGCATACCCTTCAACGCCGACCCCGTAGGTCTCTTTGTCTTATCCGAACCCAATCAACTGATCTCGCATGATGCTCCGAAGAACGATGGTGCCAACGCAGGATGTTGGACAGGGACAGCGGCCATCCATCCTGGACAACACACAAGGGCATCGTCCGCGTCGGTAAGCCTCGGATCGTTTTAACGCACTTTACTTACGCTCTACGTGAGGTGCTCATCACGATGATAGGCTTACTACGAACCAAATCGAGACAAATCCAATCTAATTGTTGTCACCGGTGCATATGCCACTCGAGTATTATTCGATCCCAAAGAATCTGGCGACCTGCTTGCAACGGCCGTAGAGTACCAGAAGGACGGCGAAATCCATGTCGCGCATGCTACCAAGGAAGTAATTCTGTGCACGGGTTCTTTCAAGACGCCTCAATTATTAGAACTTTCTGGTAATGCCATTATGATTACAACATCTTAGTTCCTACCTGATCGCTGACTATGTAGGTATCGGCGACAAGAATATTCTGGACCCTCTCAATATTCCAATCATCATTGACCTACCTGGCGTAGGCAGCAATCTTCGTATGTGACATTTGGCTTACTATAAGCGCATCTGTTAACATCCTGTTTTTAGAGGTGTTGTCTCACTACCACCGTATGTTGCTTAATCTCACCTCCCTGCGATATAGGACCATTTGTGGTGCCCATTTACATGCGAGCTGGACCCTCAACTCGAGTCGAACGATGTCCTCCGCGATCCAGTAAGAGCACTCGAAGAATCCGCAGAATAGTAAGCGTGCCGAACGCTCGCCTTCATTTCGTATTCCAGTTTAACGTCAACACAGTATGATGACGCGGACTGGCGTACTGTCGTCCGCCCCTATGTCGGCATTCGCATTTATTCCCTTGAGCTTGATTCCTCATGACGGGAAGATTTTGGACGGCGCGAACAAACTCGACTTCTCTGGCGACCCTGGAGCATCCGCCGGCATGCAACGTGCTTTCCAAATGCAGAAGGAGTGGCTAATGAATAGAGACGTTTCCTTTCTTGAGTACGTGCCCCGGTCTGACTATCCCCGTTGGCAACTCCCATGAGTCCACCAGGCTGGCCACCATTTCTTCGTACCTCCCAAACACCAGGGCTCTACCGCTAGAGGGCAGAAACTACATCTCCTTTGTCCTAGGTCTTCTGCATCCTTTCTCGCGCGGACACGTCCATATACGGTCTTCCGATCCCTTTGACAGTCCTATCATCGACCCTCGCTTCCTAAACAACGGTACAGATATTGAATTATTCATCGACGCTGTCAAACTCGTCCGTAAGGTTGTGAATGCGCGATGCATCAAATCGGCAATTGTCCGGGAAACGGCGCCAGGACCCGCGGTCCAGTTCGATGCTGAGATCGTTGAATATTTGAAAGGGAATATACAGACCATATACCACCCAATCGGTACCGCACCGATGTTTCCCCGTGAAGACGGTGGTGTAGTCGACGAATCGTTGAAAGTGTATGGCACCCAGAATCTGCGAGTGGTGCGTTCACAATTTATGACTGACTCCTCGACTGACTTGGTGTGTTCAGGTGGATGCCTCGGTGATTCCCCTTCAAATCTCGGCACATATTCAGCACACCATATACGCGATTGCAGAGAAGGTATGATTGTATTCTCGCGTGACTACGCGTACTTACCACCTGCGACAGGCCGCCGATATCATCAAAGGAGCGAGGTAGCTAGGTTGCTTTTTAGGCAAACAGGAGCTAGATGGCCAAGAAGATTCAAGTTCAACCCGTTTTCGAAGATGGTATACATCACCTGTCAAAGATACGTATAGTAAGCAAAAAAAGATGGATCAAGTCATTCACAAGAATGGAATGGATGCATACCCATTTGGGTATGCCGTATTGTATAGGGCCACAGTATCTTATCTACTGGCACAGTAGTGGTGAATATTTGAATTCTGGTGATGTTCTGCGAGACCCCAACCCTAACCCTAGGTTATGTACCTGACTTGTCGGCCCGACTTGGTCGGGTGCCGTTGGAGTCGTTCAAGACAAAGGAACCTTGCGAATGCCAAGAAGCTTTAATTTCGTGAGAGGGAGCGAGGACTCATTGTCTTTGATGGTGTGCTCTCTCAACAAAATTCCCGTGCTTCACACCTTAATTATTGATTGCTGATAGCTTGCCTCAACATATTGTAAGAAATCCAAGTGACGAGATGTCTTCCACACGCCGCGGCTCAACTGATGCATCCCGGTTACTTTACAACTCACCCTGCCGCCGCCTTCCCCAAAAGCTTCCGATGAACACCAATTTGTTGGCTTTATGCCTTGGAGTGGCATCGCGTTGCGGTGGTGGCAGCGTCAATTTCATGAACATAACTCCTTGGACTTGCCTTAGACGCCGATTATGCTGCCTCATTGTCTGTCAGTCGTGGTCACAGCTCCACCTTTGGCCTTTTCATGGTTCTGGTGCCAGTAAGTCGGACTGATCCACGCCCCCCAATCTATCTCACAGAATTCTCATACATCTGTCTCAGGTGAGGCGATAGACGCTACAATAAACGCGGTTGACCCGAAGAACTTTTGCGCTTATTGCGCATTAATATTTCCCAGTGCGAATCAGGCAGCTTTCTACCATCAGCCATCGGCCGTCAAAAACCAATCACTTCTCATGGGTCTTCGACGAGCGTGGAACAGCATAGCACCGGGTTATTTATCTACAAGCTTCGCGAGGGTTGGTCAAATCGACATGAACCGCCTGTCACTACGGCTTGCATCAGTGAGTTGCGTTGCTCGCCTTTAGATACCTAAGGGCACTCAGGCTCTCTCTGGCCCCAATACTTATCAAACCATCGCGACATTAGTGTTGGGTCTCGGATTCTCTGTGCTCGTCTTCTTCCTAACTAGCCTTGGCTTGACGAGTGCGTTCGCTTTCGCTCGAAGCACAACGATGGTCTTGATGCTATGACTTATAGATACGATATTCGCCGAATGATGGCTGGTCAGCGCTCAGCGAAGCTGGTATTTCGGTGGCCCCGCGCTTCTGTGCATTCTCCGCCAGGAAATGGCATCGTCACCGACACTAATTCGATCATCCTCGTTCGAGGAACAGAGCACGCTGTAAATAGTGTCGTCAAGTCGCGTCTGGTTCTACAATATGGCAGCAGTCCATGTGACGTTGCCCTTGCCTTGACGCTGCAGTTGCTGGTATCGCAATGCATACGTGTGCGTGATCTACTTGTCGAAGTCTCTAAACCCGTCAAAGGATCCGTGGTCCTTTCGCAGCTGGACGCTTCAAGAGTTTCTTGCCGCAAGCCGCGTCAAATGCTTCACAGGCGACTGGCGTCCTGTGGATTATATTGGGCAAACACCGAGGTTCCACGCATCCCGAGAAAACAACGCGCCTTCCTTGGTATACAATGAGCTCCGAAGCATCACAGGTATATAACTCGATGCTTGCTAGTGGTTTCACAATGATAGACATTGCGACTGGTCATCTATGGAGAAGCATTGGGAACACGTACTCAAGCTTGAACACCAACGATCGTTTTGACCCCACAATTTCCTTTGATTCAAACGACGTCATGCGGATTATGGTCAGTCTCCACAAGCTCCCTACAGCCCTCCCAATCCACAAGTATTTGCGCCGCTGGGAGAGAACGTCTTCACAGGAACATACATTGGTGTCTTCTTGCAGATTTTGCCAGGGCAGATATATCAGAGGGTAGGGTCAAATGAGTACAAGAAATCAGATTTATCGCTAGAGAGCGTCCCCGAGTGGGTTCACATCAAGTAACCTATTGTTTACCCTTGTGCTTGCCCTCAAGGATGTAGCAGCACTTTTGTGTATCCATCGACCCTTTTATCGAACTTCTCGTACGCACCCGGCGCCTCGCTAAGAGGGAGGTTGTGTGACACGACGAATGAGGGCTTCGCGCGACCGGATATGATGAGGTCTCGAAGGTAACGGTTATACAACTAGGATCACCGCGAGAATCATGTTCACGACTGAGTATGAATTCGATTCTCATAGAGCAAGCGAGTACTAACCTTCACGTTGCATTGCCCGGCGCCGAGGGTGAGTCCCTTCTCGAATAACTTGCCTGATGGTGGTACAATCTTTAGCTTGAAGCCTTTACGATATACGAAAGGCCTCATAGACTCACCGAATGGGAAAGAAATGTAGCCTCTGAGCGAATAGTCACATTCGTAAGTTCATAGAAGAGGGAATAGATATCGAAGAGCGTACTTCGCCGCGGCGGAATCTGCAGCACCTGGATCACTTGGGACGTACACCCCGGGAACGCCTATACCGCCCGTAGGACGAACGACTCGGATGAGAGCTTTGAGCACGGCGTTAGGCTGCTCGGTTTTCCCATCGCCTTTCGTCGCTTGATAACCGACAGCTACAAGATACGAAGAGTCACCGCTTCAAATCAGACGTGGGGATGTTGGCTTGCTAGAAAACATACCATCGACACCACGATCAACTTCCTTCCTAAAATATTCGAGATATAATTCCAAATTCAATATGGGTGAGGGAGAGTGACTGACCCTCCCCTAAGTTTCAAGATCTGGTCAACAGCGTCGGCTTTGGAAAAGTCAATAGGGATACAGCCTATTTCCTTGACTTTGTTCAATCGTTCGTAGACGCGATCTACCACGTAGACCTCTGAGGCACCGCGCAAGACGGCGGAGTATGCTGACATGAGACCAACAGGTCCTGCACCGAAGATTGCGATGGACTCTCCAGGACGGAAGCCCTGATAAACGCTTGGTCATTGATATCTTGGATTTGAAGGAATCTAGGGGATGACTCACGGAGAGATCGACTCCCTGCCATCCCTTGATGGGTTGAACCGGAGTTAGTGAAATAACAGAGAGTGAACGGAGGATTGCTCACTGTTGGGAATATATCAGCGAGTAAGACGAAATCTTCTTCATGCTCGGTCCCCGGTGGGAGGATAAGAGCGTTGAAATCAGCGAAGGGCACACGGAGATATTCCTACGCCATCGAATGAACGTTATCGAACCATTGACCAACTTGTATTATATTGAGGAAGTTGTATCTTACCGCCTGTCCCCCTGAGTAAGGACCCATGGCTGCGTATCTTCGACCTAGTGAGTACACTCTATTCTGGAACAGGATCGAGTGACTACTAACCCATATGCACTAAAATTAGACGGCGAGATAGATCCGAATGAAGAGGCTGGCTCGAGACACGAGGTACGGGACTTACCCTCCTGCCTGTACGACACAGTCAATACCAATAGAAATCATTATCATGTACGAGAAGTGGCACTTACAAACCCTGGGTTAACATAGGTGCAGAATGCAGATTTGCCCTCTTCGCAATTCATGCATCGCCCGCACGCGACGTTGAACGGCATCACTACTCGATCGCCCTTCTTGAGCAGCTGAACGAAAACGAAGAGGTCAATGACAAGATGTCAAGAAAATGGTGGAGAGATACAAGATTGACATACTGTTATGCCGCTGCCAACTTGCTATAGTGATGGGATCAACAAAGTCAAGTACAAGACTAGACATAGTGGAATTGGCACGCACGTCGACAATGCCCAAGCTACAATTCAGCCATAATTAGCGCAAAGAAAACCACGTAGAGAGAGGATGTCTTACTTTTCGTGGCCGAAGATCATGCCTGGCTGTGCACCGGTACGTCCTTCGTACATGTGGAGATCACTTCGCATTCACTGTCAGACGCATTACTCTTCATGCTCAGAGTTCGTCTTACCTGCCGCAGATGCATGTAGTGGTCACTTAACCAGGGTCTCAGCATGGTGACCGCGCATGGGGCACAGGAGACGAACTGACCTCGAACGATAATGTCATCAGGATGTTGGATCAGAGGTTTCTTAACTTGTCTTACAGCAACCTCGAAAGGTTTGTCGTAGACGACAGCTTTCATCGTGGCTACAGGGGCGGACATAGTTTTCGCAAGGTGAATAGTTCCAATGAGGGATAAGGGATTGCTGAGGGTTGGTCATGAATCATTGATATTTAAAGTGGTGGGGCGGGTAAAAGACTTACCATGTCCGTGTGAGGTGCAGTCCTGACCTTCATCCAGAAGACACAAATAAATTCGATGACCACATTTCTGACGCAGGAGTAAGAGAACTTGGCTTTGGGGAGTTTGAGTTCAAAGTAGCCAAAAGCTTCGCATGGAGCCCTCAGTGGGGCCCAAACTCGAAGTTGCCCATTCCAAGTGGCCAAAGTTCTGATGATGTGACACAACGTGCACTGAACGATAATTATTCCATACTTGGGCGCTAAGTAACATGAAGTTATTTCAGATAAGTCTTAAATAATGTCACCTAAAGTAGCAGAAACATTATGATTCATGTAGATTAAATAACATGGACATTAGTATAATTGAATTAGCAAACAGTTATTGAACTCGGATTTGTGAGATAGCAGGTTCCATACTGTTGGAAATTGTATTTAAATATTATTAAAATGTTATGAAACTGACATGCTCCCGCATCCGGACTGTGTATGTCCGTATTTAGTGCACATCCGGACG
>CM033828.1:296767-308587 GCA_019677325.2 Pleurotus cornucopiae | reverse complement strand
AGTAGGCCCTAACGGAGAAGTGTGCCGTTGTGGCGTTAGGTTCTGAGAGGGTTGTCCGATTACACCCTGTAATCGGTCGGATAATATAGATAGGGATGGGGGAATGAGTCTGCGCATACGCTTGGGAGGTGGGTGCTGAGATACGACGATGAGTGCTGTCCTGTCCATGAACGTGATGGTACTCACTTGTCGCAGCTCGCCACTGGCCCTTCATCATGCACACTCCTCCTCTGGCCATCCCTCCCCATCCTTTCTTGTCGTTACCCACAACATTGCTAGCGTTGAAGAGTCGGCCATGGATTCGCAGATCCCCCCGGCGTCGCTTGGCCGTTTGGCGCATCCGTCGTGAATGGGAACGTTCGAGGGATTACCTCGGAGCTGGAGAGGCTGTCAACGCCTCCGATTCGGGTCCGGTATCCGCCGAGTATTCGTACTGGATTCGCGCGTGATCCGAGTGCCAGAGTCCCTGTGAGGCCCGCGAAATGAAACGACTGGCCGCTGAGTGCTGAGTGTGGAAGATTGAGGGCTGAGGCTGCGAGCTGTGAGCACGACACGTCAGATCGCACCCAAAGACGAACAAAAGACTTACCGACTCGGCTTGAACCCGAGCGCAGCTGCGAGTGAACGCGCTGGCCCTTGCTCGTATCCGCCTGTCCCTTCCCGGATCCACTGCCCCGCAGCGCCGAGTCGACTGGCGCACCCAACTACAAGGTCAGCCAGCTCCCGTCTTTCCACAGACGCGCGCTGACCGTCTCTCCCTCACACTTTCACAGCTGCAGTGTGCACTGTCCCCGTTGCGCCGACTCCCGACCGTGCGCCGTACGCCGTAGATCCATAACGCAAACGCGGCGGCCTTGACAACGATGGTGGCGCATCGACACGCAGGACGAAGGACGAGGGGGAAATGGGGGAGTGGAGGATTGTAGGATTGCGTGGGGGTAGAGCGGTCTAGCGTGCGCCATCTCCAAGGTTTGTCGTCGTTGTCGCCCACCGCTTGGTTCTTCGTGTATCGCCTTGCGTGTCTCGTCTCGACTAACCTCCCCTTTGTTTTCCATCCAGGCCCTCCCTTCTCTCCATCCCCGTTGCCGATCCTCGGCATTCGGCGGCCTCCCTTCTTCTCTTCCCACTCGTTCTTGCTCTCTCGTTCTCGCGCTCGCACCCTCTTCCTTCTCCTCCCTGTTTCGCAGATCGAACGCCTTGCCCGCCATCGGCGCCACATCGCTCTTGCATCAGCGTCGTCTTGCGGCGTCGTCAACTCTACACGTATTCAAGTAAGCCTGTACGCCCACGTCTGCAATTCGAACGCGTACTCACTGCCCTCCACCACAATCCCTCCAGGCCTTCAATGCCGCTAACACACTCCTTTGTAGATCTCATCCCGCGGCGGCGCCGTGACTTGGTGCGAGCGCAAATGCAAACGCAAATGCAAACGCAAACGCAAACGCAAACGCTATGGCACCCGAGATGCCAGCATGCAGCTCCAACGCCTGCGCTGGCACTGCGGGAGCGTGAATGGGAGTGTGGATGTGGGCATGGATATCATCGTGGGTGTGGGACGTGATGGATGTGAATGTGGGTCCGGAGTGGACGTAAGTCCCTCCGCCGTCATCGTTTCGCGGTTCGTTTGTGCATCCTGTTGCCTTGTGCCCTCTTTCCCGCTCTCGTCCCCGTTCTTTCTCCCGTTCTCGCCTTCGTTCTCGTCCCCTTTCCCGTTTCATTTCTCGTTCTTGCTGCCCTCTTCGTCCCTGTCCCTTACCGTCACCCACTAACCGAATAGCTCCCCCATCCTCCTTCGCAGACCGCAGCCGCAGACACCTGCAACGTCGTCGATAGCGCCCACGTCGGGCTCGAACTCATGGCGTTGGTTGATCGAGGCGCATGGCGCATGGCGAACAGGATCGTTCGCGTCGACGGTGCGTGATCTTCTCCCTCTTCCTCCGCTTCGTCTTCGTTCGTGTCTTTGCTCATGTCCCCTCTCCTTCTTTGTCTCCCTCTCCCAGTTCGTTTCCCTTCCCCTTCCATCCACTCATCTCTCGTGCTAACCCGTGTATTCATTCGCAGTGATCTCGCCTCGTAAACAAACGGCGTTCAACGTGTCGAATCGGCGGGGACAAGGCGAACATCGTTGCTCGCAGCTGGTAGACGAGGCCTGTGGCCAACTGGGGGTGATGACGAAGTCGTGCTGGGATGGTGACGACAGGGCTTGAGGGCGTAGGCGTTTCCTTCTGTTGGCGTTTCGTTGGCGTCCTCCTGGTGCCCTTCCTTTTTCTCGCCGGGAGTTGGAGTAATGGGTACGGGGTACAGCGCGCGCGGGGAACTAGCACGGAATTGGCACCAAATCCCGCCCCAGATAGTAGGCGAAGGATGAGGCATCGAATTGAGATGGTGCTGAGAGCGTGCAGGAGAGGGTGAGTGGTTATGGTTCAAATCCTTGCAAAGAAAACTCACCGTTGTTCGCTTGGCTATTAGAAACGTATTGACGCGCTCACAAGCATCTCAGGACCTCCTACGTAAGCACGTACGTACATCCGTCCTCGCTCTCTTCTAACCTCTCGTTAACCCAATGCCGTGCGCATACAGTCGCGTTCACCGATTTGAGGGACAATGCAGGCGTCCAACTCGAAATCGAGGGCGGGAGATGGAGAGGACGCTAGCGGCTCTCCCAGTTGGTGTACCACCTGCCCATTGCATGATGCACGGTACGTCCCAGGGCCGGGATATACGCGATACATCATACGTTGGGCGTTTTGAACGACTCGTTTGATCCCAGTCTCGCGGGTGGGCGCTGTATTTGCCAGCGTTAACGTCGTCTCACTCGGCTCCCTTGATGCTGGACGTGCCGTATTTCACCATTCGCATTCCCCACTTCGCGCAGCCCTAGCGCACCCATCCCCTTTGTGCTCTTCGTTCCCCATGTTCCCGTTGTCCCGTTTCCGCTGTTTCCTATTTCCGCTGCTTGCACGCTTTCTGCGCTGGCTATGTGCTGCCCCGGGTCGCGTCTTGCGCCAATTTCGGTTTCGCTGCCCCATTCTGCCGGCGTGTACTCCGTTCTGGGTTCTGTACCCCAGAACCCGTCGGGTTGGGCTCTCCGTCTGAGAACGGAGTTGGAGGTCGGCAGTTGGAGAGTGGAGTTTGAGGGATCGAGGTCCTGAGGTTGGAGCTTGGTGTGGGCACCTTCATCTCATCGCTGCCATGTGCCGTGCGCCGTTAATGGCATCGTCTCGCTGCCGCCACTGCGGCTGCCGTGGTCGTTCGTGTAGCCCATTCCCGTGGAGCCAAGGCCACAGGTCCCGCGTCATCGACGTCGGCACTGTCTGCACACCCTGCACACCCCCATCGTACGCGCGATCAGCGCACGCTCGCGCGTTGGACACACCTTTGGCTCTCGTTCTCGCCCCCCGTTCCTCTCGCTTCTGTTTCCTCTGCCCTCTTCCTGCGTGTTCTCGTGGCCATTCTGCGTACACCGCGTTGTCTCGCGCGCAGTCCCTTTCTTCCCAAGTCGCCGTTGTCGTCGTTGGATGCCCTCGTTTAGTTCTCTCCTTCGTTTGTGTTCGTGTGTTCGTTAGCTCATTTGGTTTGCGTTCGTTTCCATGTTCGTCCCCATTTGCGCAAGCGCCATTCGCGAGCGACGAAGCTGTCTGCACCATTTAAGGTGAATGCGCAGGCTATCGAACGTGATACGACTCACCTCGAGCCGTTTCCCGTCCCACGTAGCTATTTCGCCACTCTTCGCGCCTCGTTCTTCCGTTTGATCGTTTACGTTTTGCCCATTTGCGTTGGTTCGTCGCCTCCCATTCAGTCCCACGACTTCCTGCGCCGTTTCATCCTGAGCAGGATTTTCGAGGCCGTGTGTGCCGAGTTTGGAGATCGAAGAATGTGTTGGCGCCGGCTTGGGCATCAGGACGCGTTGGATGGCCGTGGGGCGCGTTCGCGGTGTGCTTGTGAGTTGGCTGCATGTTGCGGCGCATTGCAAGGCCGTCAGGTGCGCTCTGGGCCGTGCTCATGGTGTGCCGGCCTTATGGAAAGCGGCTTAGGGTATCTGGGAGCGAGCGGAGCGCGTGAATGAGAAGGGAGTGGGAATCAATGCGTGCGGCACGTACTAGAGGGTTTGCGCAATAAGAACTGGCCCAATGGGCATCGATTTTCCGTCGTCGTTCACCCTCGTCGTTCCCAGCAAATCATGCGGCGTTAATGCGGAGAGAGGAGGCGATGAGGGAGATTGGAAGCGCCGTCGTACGATTCCGAGCCCCGCGCCCATTACTTTGCACGGAGCGCTGCTAGCATCGTTCAGGAAACTTGCCAGTGCTGTCCGCGTTTGCGAGGGGGTTCTGGCTGAGGCCTGAGGTTGGATGTGTCTACAGTTGAGGCTGGTGGTGAGTTTTACTTAGGCTGTAGTACCGGAAACTTGAGCTTACCTCTGTCTCCATTGGCTCCCAGTGCACGCCGGCGATATCGAGGGAAACAAGTTGAACTTGTGGGGCGGGGCTGCCCCGCACTGTGGCGCTCGAACAAGCGCCACGTGCTCGATCGAGCTCCGCTCCGTTCCGTGAGCCGACTTCGTCTTCAACCCCGTCCACCTCTCAAACGCACACCACGACGACGACGACGAGCACGAAGTTGACGCCAACGACGAGGGGATGCAATGGCATACCCTGTAATGCTCATTGTCTCTCCCCTCCATATCAACGGTTCGCGACAGGCTATGGCGCACACTGCGCATCGCTGGATACGCAAAGCCAATTCCACGCGCGCCGCGTCCGCTACCAATAAAACGAAGGAGGGATGCTGGGGAGGTGGGACATAGCGGCCGGGCGCCGTTTTCGAGCCGTTTTCGAGTCGTTATCACTAGGTGAGTCCCTAATTCGTTGGGTTGAACCCTGTATTCATGTAAGCGTTAGTAAACCTGTACAACAGCCGCTGCATCGTAAATGACGTCGAACGCCAGACATTGCGCCACCTGCGCAAGGTTCCACGGATGGATACGGCCACTAGAGCTTTGCTCGCTGCTGGCACCCTCTACCGGGCTCTCTACTTCGACCATGACGCATATACGTCGATTTCTTGCGCCCGAGGATTATGCTGCGCGCATGCGTGGACATCCAACGAGACGAAGGTGGAGCGATGGTTTCGGAAGGCGAGGATGGCTGGTACGGAGGGCGAGGACGGGTCTTAGGCTCAGGGAAGGGCCTGGCGAGGAAAGGGGACAGTGGCGCGAAAGGAGGATCATGCTCAGGTATGTGGTACAAGTTGGCGACGCATATATGCACTCATACAGTCGACAGCCTCGGACTCTACGAAGCCGCAGGACTCCCTTGTCACTTGGCTTCCGTTTGCGCAATTGCAGACGCTGCTGTGGCCAAGTTCCGCGCGCATGTACCAACCTCGATCCCAGGTCGAAGTCGTTAACACGAACGGCGATAGGCACGGTCGCTGGCAAACGAAGTGGGGGCTGCATTGTGGGCGGGGCAAGCATCTCATGCGGTAGCTCGACCGTGTGCGCAAGGGGAGAATGGGACGGAACAGTGGCGCTACGGTGGACGGCAGGCAGTGGATGCATGGGGAGGGATGAATAGACCGAGGGGTCGACGGGAACCGTCAAAGGGGGGATGGGAGGGATGGGGTCACGGCTCCATGTTAAGCAGGAGCGGACGGTGTGGATGATGGGTGCTAAGGGCACGAACGGTTCCCGTTCGTGCGTCATGTGCTCTTGATGGATAGGTAGCTGAACGAGCACGCGTGGACAGGCGTTGACGGATGGAAGTAGAGGGATCGACTCTGGCTTGACGGACGCGTCAACATCCTCGCGGATGGTTCCCGTCCGCGAGATATGTCACGTGTGGACGGGCAGCGGTCAAACGGAGGATGGGAGGGTTAGATAGAGGCGACATCGCCATGGATGGATCCCGTCCGTGAGCCCATCGACAACCATCGACGTCGTCACCGATGGAACCCATCGGCGAGGGGAGTGACTGCCCCATATCCTCACAGATGGGTCCCGTCCGCGAGGCCATCGAGAGGCAGACAACTGCCCTATATCGTGACGGATGGATCCCGTCCGTGAGGCCATGGGCAACATAGGGAATGTCGCGGATGGATCCCATCCGTGAGCTTGTTGTTACGAACGGATCCCATTCGCGAGATTTGTCATGTGAGGACGGAATCGATCGATCGGTGAATGATGGTGCCGCGAAAAGTCTGACGAACGGTTACCGTTCGCGAGGCCCATCCGCCCGTTGCACCCGCCCCTGTTATCCCCTTGCCCACATTCTCGAGTTGGCGCGAAAGACGTCTGCGACATGGCTTCGTCGGCGACTGCCCAGGGCGACAACACAACAGATGGAACCAATCCGCGAGGGGTGGCAGGAACGTCAGGACATCGGGAATGGTTCCCGTTTGCAAGGGGTGTGCGGGCAGACGTACGTACGGTGAGTTCTGGTTTCAATAGGCTTACTTAGCAGCTAACGAGCTTTCTTACAGAGATATATGAGGCAGTTTGAATTGTCAGTAAGTAAGTAATGTCATAGCTACAGCATAATATAGCAGGTTTTGTGCTTATTTAAGTTCGGCAGTGCAGATCGACACTACAAGTCGATGCCGCATCCCGAAGAAATGAGTGGATATGCCTGTTTTTTGGGCCTGTCCCCTACTACCAAAGCTCAGCCAATGCTTGCATTGGCTGAGGCTTTGATAGATAGGGTGGAGCTCGTCCGCGAAATATCGTGCGTGTGAGCGTTTGAGACATGATTGCGAATGTCGATCTCGCGATGGTAGGTATCTTTGCAAATGGGGCACTGATAGTGATAGCTGGTGGTGCGTAGTATCGTAAAGAGGTCCGATTCTGATGAGGGATAGTTAAGACTAATTTAAGTTGCCCGTTGTGTAGGACTTACCGTTGGGTTTAATCGTGACTTCATCGGGGTGTGCCAAATGCTCGTGGTTGTGACCAGATTCATCTTGACAGTGGGTGCAAAAAGGCATTGTTAGTGTCGTGGTAATGGGGGAAACGAAGAGAAACGGTGACGTTGGTAAACTAAAAAAGGCCGTCCAAAGCAATACAGTACACGAAATAACCGACAATGACCGTGATACACACTATACGTAGAGAAAAGCCGTCCTAATTGGAATAAGAGAAAGAATCGCGAGCGTACGATATTACAGTAAGAGTCCGTGGATGATCTAAACGATGGTAGCAGGGACGACAGTGGGGGGACGACAGGAAAGAATTGCAACCCGAGAGTCGATGACCCTGTGGTTGTGACGAGACAATCGATGATTGTATCGTGGCAAGCTGAGCAGAGATAATAAGGAAATGGCGGTGTATAAAGAGCAGAGGGAGCGACGGTGGTTTCTGGGGGCAAAGTGAGCAAGGGTTGAGCGTAGTAGGCTCATCGTCGTACGCACCTTTAAAGGCATGGGCAGCGGAGACATCGGGTGCAAGGAAAGAGAAGATGTCACTGTGAAAGGGTGATATGAGAGATTGTCAGAGATTAGGAAGCGGACTCACATGGTCGTCCTTCTTCGCAGATCTCGCTTGGCAGGCCTCGTCAGACTGAGGATGCGTTGGGACTGTCAGATTAGTGTCAGTGACTACCGACGGTATGGGCTCGAAAGCGTACTAAGTCGCAACGGCGTCAGGTTTTGACGTCCCAAGGGGACCATCGGATGCGTTCAAGGTAAGACATGGCATCAGCGAGACGATCGATGATCGTGTCGCCAACTGGTCGAGTTATCGAGGAACCTCGATGAGGTTGCTCGACGACAACGACGGTGACCAAGGTGTCGAGACGGCCGGTTTTGTCGTCYATCACGGTCCTTCGCGGTCCTTCGKWTGCGTTCMAGSTWGGAAATGGCGAGACGATCGATGACCGTGTCGCCRACTGGTCGAGTTATCGAGGAACCTCGATGAGGTTGCTCGACGACAACGACGGTGACCAAGGTGTCGAGACGGCCGGTTTTGTCGTCYATCACGGTCCTTCGCGGTCCTTCGGATGCGTTCCAGGTAGGAAATGGCGAGACGATCGATGACCGTGTCGCCGACTGGTCGAGTTATCGAGGAACCTCGATGAGGTTGCTCGACGACRACGACAGTGACCAAGGTGAGGTAGGGTGTGAAGAACTGAACCGAACTTGTCGTGTTTGCCTTCAGGCTCGTGGACAAACAGAATCTTATCAATATGTAATCTTATCATTGTAAACGTAATCTTATCATTGTGACTTTATCTTATCGTTGCTGTTTATCTTATCATATCGGAGTAGAATCGATATTATTGCTAACTACGCGTCCCAAAAAAATGTGCGATGCAGTGATAACGCTGTACAATAGAGTGATAAAGCGTGCAAGATGACAACAAAAAAGTATGTACGGGGGTGCAAAGTCAGGGCATTATGTAAATCGTTGGGTCAATGGATGTGCGATGGGGAACGGACGGCGCTCGAGCGAAGAAAAAAAAGAATTTTTGACAGTAAAACGAGGCACAAGCGCGCTCGATGGAGGTGAGTTCAGTGTCAATCTCTTTTTTTTTCGAGGCAGCGACAATCTCCTCAGGACATCCCTTCCATTCTGCCAGGACGCGAGAGAGAGCGAGGACATACTTGGACCTTTGCTTGTCGATGGGGTTGGAGAGGCCGCGCCATGCTGTGGTATACTTTACGCTCATGTGGTCACCGCCCGCATCGCCCGTGAAGCTGGAAGACGGGAAGCATTGAGCTACGAGGTCGTCGTGAGCGTCTTGTGGGGCTGTATCCGCCATCATCCGCTTGTCCAGAATGCGGAACTCCCAACGCAGGTTGATCTCGTTGATTTCGTATAGTATGCGTTCGGTGACGCGATCGTGTGGCCACCTGTCGAGAGGGAGTTCCTCGCCGGCCCAGGGGAGGTTTTCATTGCGATGCGCATTGTCTTGGTCGAGTTCCTTCGTCCATTGGACAAGGAGCGTGTGAAGCTCGGTTCGGGGTTGAGATTGCTCGTTACGGTGAGATGGGGCATGCCAGTGATTGACAGATGTAGGGTGTTGGTTTCGCCGCTCGGGGGCAAGAATACGGTGCCACTTGCCACGCGGGATGGAAGTAGGGGAGTTGCGAGGCGACATGCGAAGGAGGAGGATGTCGCAGTGCCTGATGTACGCGTGGAAAATCTTCAGCTGACGAGGCCTTAAATCACCGTCTGTTTGAGGTGGAAGAAATACGGAGGGAGGGGGGAAGATGAAGCCATTGTCCCCTTCGGAATATTGTGGAGAAACATTGTTTGGGGTGATCGTGACGGTGGACAAGCCGTGGGCCCATGCCTCCATCATGAACGGCATCATCGGATGGGGGTTCGGCTTGAAATGGATGATGTCGGTTGGGTGGAGATTGATGCGGGGTTTGGTGGCTGTCAAGAGACGAGTGAGCAAGGCTAGGAGGGACTAGATACTCTGAAACTTACGTCCTTGACTGCGCTTAACATGGCAACTGGTGGGGGGACGTCGAKAAGGCCGAGCAGAAGAATCATGACSTCGAGAAGGCCCGGCAGAGAAATCGTCTCCGAAACTGGGGACAGCAGGGGGCCTTYCGATAGTGTCCCGAACCGCGGAGGTGCRCCCAAAGTCGGTGTAGGCCAGGAACTCGCGGCCRAAGAGCATGAGGTTGTTATGGCGYTGGGGATCGTCAGCTCCCCGGTTCCATGCSAGGGTCTTGTGACCGCGCCAAGGCTGTAGCTCGATGGAGGWGTCTTCGGRAGGAGTAGGGGTGACSACGGCGTCAATACGCGTGATCTCGTTGAACTCCTTGATGGGTCGAATCAGCCAAACGGGCACGCCGGCCTTGGCGAACTCCTCGACTACTACAACCTTGTTGGTGAAAGCACCAAYAAAGTTCSCARCRGGCCGCTTRATCTCKCCGTAKTCMGSRCTGTTCATGAGGGGTTGACGRACTTGCATGTATTCGAGRAAGGCCTCCAGCTCGAGGTAGTGCCGTTGGGCTTGCGTGAATGAGAAGAGGATGTCGGGCCATGACGCTTTTGTGTTTTCGAGGCGAGCGATCCAGATCTTGAGTTGAGTGACATGACCGTTGAAGTGCKTTCGAGCGTACGAGTCGTCGAGGTCTTTGCGAGAATCCATGAAGGCGTAATATCGTTTGGCAAGCTCAATGGAGGGTAGACGAAGACGCGAGACATAATTGGGATGCAAAAGTCCTAGGCGTGATGAGTGGAGGGCGAGGAAATGGGTGTCSGCAGATGGATTGAAAAACATGATATCTKTGGTGTTGAATCGGTCGATTGGGGGACGGCGAATGCATGCGAGGTGCGGGTGCTGGCTAACGTACATCTGGGGTCGCTGGAAAGGATCCTCGGGTCCGAATCTCCCATCCTGCCTCAGCCGAACGGGTATAATGAGGCCAAGGATGGGCTCGGGTAGTTCATCGGCATTCGGAGTGGTCACAAAAGCCTGACCATCAAAAAGGACGCCTCCGAGGAGGCCATCGAGGTAACCGAAGGCTACAAAGTTTAGTAAGAGGGAAGGTCGATTCGCATGATAACTTACTGTTGTTAGACCGGTTTTGAGAAAGGAGCTCGGGGTTTTTTCTTACTTGTTCGGCGGTGAGCACCATTCTGAGAGTTAGTCAGTATCAAATGGCTGATGAAGAGTTCAAAAAGGCCTCGCCGACAGTCGATGACTGTGGGCGGAGGCCGCGCTATCGCGATGATCGATGATCATGGCGGATAGCGCTTGGAGAAAATGG
Organism: Pleurotus cornucopiae; assembly: GCA_019677325.2. Lineage (NCBI taxonomy): Eukaryota > Fungi > Basidiomycota > Agaricomycetes > Agaricales > Pleurotaceae > Pleurotus > Pleurotus cornucopiae. Next base: position 297,868 of record CM033828.1, on the reverse strand, counting down.
GCAGTATGGTGTGTTGAAAAGGGTGAAACGCGTCCTCGATGGCGATCAAGAATTGCGAGCGATAAAGTGGCCGCGCCGACAGTCGATGACTGTGGGCAGAGGCCGTACAATCGCGACGATCGATGATCGTGGCGATTGATTGAGGAGGGAGGGGAGGGAGTAAGGGAGGGGGGAGGCTTACCTGGAGGGACTTGGTGGTTGAAACGTTGATGCTCAGGGCTCAGGGTTGGGCGCTCTGAGAGTTTGGATTTACCAAGTCCGTTCGAACTCCGATCCAATTGTATTAGCTAATCATTTAGCGCTCGCACCTAATCCAGAACGCTCTCGCTAATACTACCATCAGGATCCCACCGGAACCCTTGCTCATCGAGCAACGGTAGCGCGACCGGTAGTCCATGGTCATCGACCATCGACTACTTGGCTTTCCCCCCACCCCCGGCCCACTTACGACAACTGGTTTCGCGACTATGCGTCGAGGTCGACCATCACCAGCGGATCGGCCCTCTTCCAGCATCCTGGCTCAGCAAGCGACGGTAGCTCCGCCAGTGGGTACCAGTGCATCGTGGTGTGGCCTTCATGAATGAAGGTCAGGGATTTGATGAAGAACGATGGTGGCGACGGGCATGAGGATAGGTACGATTGGACGCTAGCAGGTGCGTGGGCATTCACTCTGTATCTATGTGTTGCTGACTGGAGTCTCAAGTTGGCAGGTACAGTGCCTTCCATTGGGCAAACAGGAAGACGTGAGGCTTGGTGGGTGCGCGTACGCTGGCCACTATGGAGGACGATGTGGGAGACGTAGGCGAGGATAGGTACTGTGGTACTTTGGCAGGTGCGTGAGTATTCACGCTTTATCTATGTGTTGCTGACTGGAGTCTCAAGTTGGCAGGTACAGCGCCTTGGCTTGAGGCAAACAGGAAGAATGGGGCTAGGTGGGTGCGAGTACGCTGGTCACCCCTGCGTTTTTCAAATGCGCTCACCTTAGAATGGGTAGGTTTTGCACACATGTCGTAGCGCGTAACGTCGACAATGGTATCGTCGCCCTCACTAGCTAAAGTGTGTTGCGAGCAACCTTCGGCCGCGAGTTATGCTAGCCCCTGA